>LAZJ01000045.1:386-251629 GCA_006503525.1 Cryphonectria nitschkei
AGGAAAAAAAAAAAAAGAAAAAAAGAAATAGCAAGAAAAGAGATAGTTGGCCACGAGGTTACAACCCGTGGGCCTGGGGAGCTATCAGACATCCGCCACGAAACAACCTCTTTCCCAAAGAAAAAAAAATGGCTGGGGTCACTTTCACCTTGGGAGTAACGTCTCATGGCTCGACACCTGTACTTGTCTCTTTTTATTTGTTTCCATTCTTTTTCTTGCCCCTCTCCTCACCTCTGCAACTTGCATTGTGCTGGACGGCGACCACGCGGTGGAAGGACGGCGATGCGTCTACGTATGCTGCAGCCCATCGCCACGGGCGGACTCGTGCACGTCGCTTCTCTTCCAATGAGGTGGGAGGGGAACCAAGAGTGGCCAGTAGTGGCACTCCCGGCAGTAATCGCCTTCTCATCACCGTCGCTGGGGAGAGCAAGGCGGTACTTGACACTCGCACTGTGTGTGCGTTTGTGTGTATGTGTCTGTCTCAGAGCCACGTTGGTCTCGATGGTCCAGAAACGTATAGTGTGTGTGTTTATTGGGGTCGGTGCTGGATCTGAATCAAAATTGATTTTTCTCTTCAATGATACAAGGTATGATGGACCGTAATCTGATCAGAAAGCTGGAGCACGCAATGAGGCCTCCTCCCGCCGGGCGAATCCATGAAGCCATCCCACAAGCTGTCTGTCTCATCCTCCCCAAGGCCGAGGCCGTTCGCTTCCGCTTGGAATGGTGAGCATTTGAAGGCAAGACCGTCAATTGCGTGGCAAGCAAGGAGACTCTGCAATAGCGCTTCTTGATATAACCTGAAGGACCTCGGACGGCCTCGGAGAGGCTATAGCATCCTCCAAGTCCCTCAAGGCATGGCACTTGCGCGCGCCGCTCTGATAGCGGCGCCCTCGAGCAATCACGCATTACCGCGACGACGACCATAGGAAATTAATGAGGCCCATCTCTCCACTAGTCTGCAAAGGATCATGAACCCCGTTGAAGATCCGAGGCGTTCTAAACGCCGGGTCGATTATGTCGATCCGACCACCACCAAAAATAGAGCCGCAAAGACAATAGGACTGTCCCGCAAGCAAGAGCTCGTAAGAAAAGCTGCTCTGGCAACGAGTCGAACGTATTCGCAGAACGCCGCCTCCAAAACGCCCTGTCCTTGTACTTTTGTGACACCGGGGTATTAGAAGAAGATCGGTCGTAGGGAGACCGATGGGGAAGGAAGAAAAAAAAGTAGAGGGTTGACACCGCTCGGCTCAGATCCAGCCAGCCCCTCCCCATACACCGCGTATCCGCCGTGCGAGCTGGATATCCTTCTGCATAATGGTGACTCGCTTGGCGTGGATGGCGCACAGGTTTGTATCCTCAAACAGATGCACCAGGAAGGCTTCTGCCGCCTCTTGCAGAGCCTGGATCGCCTGCGATTGGAACCGGAACTCCATGTCGCGTGGTCGGAATGTCGATGCAATCTCGCGGACCTGAGGTGGTGCGTGACGGGTCAATACTTGCTTCTCAAGAAGCTCGTGTGCGCGTCGCTGGTCGCCCGTCCTTTGGCACCGGGGAAAGAGGGCTGAGGAGTTGGGGATGGAGCTCTTACAAGTCGTGCAAAGGGCAGCTTGAGGAGGAGCAGGTCGGTGTTGCTCTGGTATCTCCTGATTTCGCGCAGCGCACGGGTCCCGGGTCTGTACCTGCGCTTCTTCCCTACCGGTACTGGATCGCCAGCTATGCGCATATGATCGCGCGTCAGTGGAAGAAGGTCACTTGCGATATGCGACAGGATCCCGTCAAACTTACGCATAACGCCGCTCTCTCTTTTCCTTCCACCACCACCTCTACTGCCGCCTCGCCCCCTGCCTGCGCCTCCACCACGTTTCGGAGGCATTGTGTGTCAATTGGAAGACTCGTTTGGAGAAGATGAGAAGTCGGAGGCTGCTTGCGAGCTCAGGGAGGAAGAGGGGGGGGGCTGCGCGGAGCTGGTCGGGTGGGCTGAGCGCAAAGAAGGGAGAACGGCCGCCCAAGTTCTTGAAGGAACCTGGAACAACCAGGTTCAGAAAGGTTGAAGCTGGTGACCAGGCGTTGGCGACGGGATAGCTATTGTGAATTACAACGACCGTTCTGGTCAATTGAGTGGGTGGGCTTTGCAACGAGAACAAAGACGGAGAGGTGGACTTGACAGAGGGGGAGAAGATGAAGAAGCTCTTTACGCGCTGTGGGGGCTTGGAGGAAGGTCCCTGCCGAACGCGTCTAGATAGTGGGTTTTCGCGAGCCAGTGTGCCAGCCTCCCCAAGCCTGCCCGTAGTACAGCACTATAGCGCGGTAGCACACCACTAATACCCCAATGCCTTAACCCCCACGCCTGCCCAAACCCAGAAGAACCACGCGTAAATAGGTGTGGCTGGTGGTAGAGAGCCACAGTCCGGGGTGCAGCCCGAGCTATGCTGATAGGTTGAACCCCATCTCAGGGGCAGCGGAGTCCCTTGGACCGATCGGACTGGGGGTCCAACATGGTGCCATAGTCCCTGCAAGATTCAGAAGGGGCTTACTATAGTACACTTGGGCCACCCTGTCGTCACCGGCATGAAGTGCTATCCGCCGCTGAAGACATACTGACACCCGACACTAACCTGTACGACGGCTTTTGTTGAGAGGCCCGATTATCGAGAGGCCACCTCACAACGTCTTAAGCCGCAACAACCGGCTCCTCCAACGGCGACTCCAACGTTCCAACCTGTGAATCTAAGCCACAACTACGACACCCAACTGAATTCCTAAAGATCCTAAATTCCTGAACTAAGAGGATACGCGTCTTTATTGACTCTTTTCTTCTCTTTGTCACCTGATATTCTCAGAGTGTACAGTCAGCTACCTCATACGCAATCCATTCGAATCACTTGCTGTCTGGAACCACAATTGTTTCTCTGCATTACATCGAACTTCTTACGTTGGGCCGCACGAACCGGTTTTTCTTCCCGTTCCTTTGCCTTCCGAGATCGAACGTCTTGTGTTGTCGATAACTATCATAACTGTCGCACACGGTACAACAGACACAACAAGCAAACGCAATCATGGATGGCATGATGGGAGAAGGCGGCCGCTTCCCGCTCGAGGAGTGGTTCTGGGAGATGCCCGTCTGCACGAGGTTGTGGACCACCGCCACCGTCCTCACCAGCGCTCTGGTGCAGTGCAAGATCATCAACGCCTGGCAGCTCTTCTACAGCTACCGCGCAGTGTTTAAGAATGGACAGGTAAGCGATACACCACGCCGCCGCGCGACGGGTTTTCTAAAGACTAGACAAGAAGGGCGAGAAGGAAGATGAGGAAACAGACATATAGACAGACCGGTCATGCTAACCATCTGAACTCTTGGGGACGGAAATAGTACTGGCGATTATTGACGACCTTCCTCTACTTCGGACCCTTGTCCCTCGACCTCCTCTTCCACGTCTACTTCCTCCAACGATACTCCCGCCTCCTCGAGGAGTCCTCCGGCCGGTCGCCCGCGCACTTCTCATGGCTACTCCTGTACGCCACAACCAGCCTGATCTGCCTAGCTCCACTAGTCGACATGATGTTCCTGGGCCACCCGCTGTCCTCGACCTTTGTCTACATCTGGGCCCGGCGCAACCCGGACACCCGCCTCAGCTTCCTGGGCCTGCTGGTCTTCACCGCGCCCTACCTGCCGTGGGTCCTCATGGGCTTCAGCTTGATCCTGCACGGCGTCATACCCAAGGATGAGCTGGTCGGTGTCGTCATCGGTCACATCTGGTACTTTTTCAACGACGTTTACCCGCCTCTGCACGGCGGCTCGAGGCCCCTGGACCCCCCGATGTGGTGGAGGAGGTTGTTTGAGGGCAGGAGGGACGAGTCCGCGAATGATGTCAACCATGAGATTGCGGTTGCTGGCGCCGAGGTCGCACCAGAAGTGCGATGAAGGAAACCAGCTTCACGAATACCTGGCCTATTTCCATCTTTCTGCTTTTTTCTTCTCCTTTTCTGCACTCTCGGCAGTACATACTTTGTGGAACGGGCGAACCCACTCCTTCGACGAGCCCGACCATCTTTGCGGCGTTGTGGAGCGGAATATACAATTTCATGCTGGATACGATCGCTCGACCTTTGTACAAGACGAGCATGTTTGGCGTTTAGGTGGCATGTATAGGGAGTATGAGGGAGGATTTGGATTGTTTACTGGCATTGAGACAACAGCAAAGTCCTCATTCCGTCCAGGCATCATCGTCCATGGATGGTGTGGTGTGACTGCTAGACCAAAAAAGAAATTACCTGCATGAGCCAGTCTACATCTTTCGGAAGAAGTTCGAATACTAGCTTGATTGTGGGGCATATTCTGAGTCCCACAATCCTGCTTTGGGTCCAGACATGGCAGCTGTAGCTAGAGACCGCAGATCCAAGACTGGAATTGAATAGCTCAAGATATCAAGTCTTATATGCGCTTTCCGTCGCCCTCCACCTCTGCCCCCTCTCCCCGTCTTCGAATTTCGCTCTCTCTAAGGTACTCTCAGCTCAGATACTGAGACACGTACTCCTTTCTGTGAGGGTTGCCGTCCAGGTCCCCGTTCCTGTTCAACGGCGTCCACTTGGGCTCGTCCTTGAACAGCCTCATGGCGTGCACATACTACGACGTTGTCAGTACCACGTACACAACACACAGAGCGAGAGAAAAAGAGGGGGAAAAAAGAGAGACGATATGGGGCCCCAACACTCACATTGGTCTCGTCCGTGGTGAAGCGGTGGTAGATACCAGCAGGCAGGATGATCAGGTCGTCCTTCTCCAGCTGGATGCGCACCCAGCTGTCGCCCTCGTTGCGCACGTCAAAGTAGCCCTTGCCGCCGCGGATGTAGCGGATCTCCTCGTCCTCGTGCAGGTGCTCGGCGAAGAAGGACCGCACCTTGGCCTCGTAGACGTCGCCCATCTTGTCCGGGCTCACGGTGATCTCGTCGCGGTTGCGGTAGCCGCGGTTCTGCGCGAGGGTGTCCACCTCGGAGGTCGCGGGCATGTGGTAGTAGAGCACGCCGAGCTTCTCCAGGGCGGCAGGGTCGACGGCGGTGCCTGAGTCGTGGGGGAGGCGCTGGTCGCCCTGTTCGGGTTTTTTTGATGGTGAGTGGGGGGTTGAGGGTTTTGTGGTTTTGGGGTTGGGTGATTGAGTGATGTGAGAAGAGGAGAGGGATTGTTAAGGTCTGGAAGTCTTACCGGTTGATTATCATAGAGGTAGGCCTTCATCTTGGTTGGTGTGTGCGTATGAGAATGCGGAAAAAGAGAAGCTCAAGGCGCAAGTTTGTTCTTGATACCAAGAATGAGGATAAAGTGAGAGAAAACCTTGGCAGAGGAAGCAGAGCTGATGATGTGGATAGTATTATTGTTGGGGTTGATAGGATGTAGTAAAGTCAGGAGAGATAAAGACTACAGAGGGTGAGAGGGAGAAGCCTGGTTTAAATTACAAAAGATTTGCCTCGAGACCGTCGCCGGCGCCAACTCTCGATTCACTTCACTCTGAAAATGTAGTGGATGGATGCCCAAAGGGTGCCCCTCCATTGGCTGCTCTTGGCTGTCATGGGCTGGCGTGCTCAGTCACCAATGTGACGTCGATGCGAAGAATAGACGGAGAGACAGAAAACAGGTGGGGGTGGGGTCATTTGCTGCTGTACTGTTTGTACCATCGTACCGTAGGGGCTTCAGGGGGTCTGATTCGAGGGATTGGCGTGTCATTCTACTGGAGGTCGCAGTGGCTGCACGTTTTGCTGAGTGAGATTCAGTTGGGTAGCGTCCCTCCTGAGAAGAGCGAGTTTTGTATCCACTACTACACTACGTAGGAGAAGCCATAGGCCTATTTTCTAATTCTTGTCATTCTCCCTCTGGGTCTATACAGACACAAAATTGAACTATGCCTATATTCACACCAAAATCAAATGGGCGGGAATTCTCATCTGTATCCGCCCTTCAGCGCAGGTACATCTGAGGAGCTCTTGCCGGCCACGCAGGGACTGGCAAGGCTAGCACTTTCTAGAAGGGGTTTTATGGAAATGCCGCCTACCGACATGGGACGCTTTTTTATGCTGTATTTCAGGTGTATTATTCCCTTTTTTCCACCCTTCATACACCCAGGATAAATCCAGCCATGAAATGACAACTGTCAGTTAGAGGCAAGCACACCAGTGACCGCAATCTTCCTCTATTCTCTTCCTCTGTACTTGGAAGGTTCTTTGGGATCAAGGGACCTTTTTCGTTTATTTGGTTGTTTTGTCCAGGTTGAATCTGAATCGTTACTCGGTCCAACATCCTGGTCCTGTTGTTTGTACTCGTGATCTACACCACCTTAAGGGACATCCAAACAACCCCTTGTGGACGACTCCTTTTTGAATGGGTTCCCCAAAAAGACACCTTTCCGAGGACTCAGCTTTTTGTAACGCGCACCTGTTGTTGTTGAAAGCTTCCGAGAGATCCTACGGGCTCACAGTGGGATCTTATGCCGTTCTGGCAGCGACGAGATGAGTGGTAGCACTCTTTGACGTGACAGGCTGATACTCAAACCAACATCTTCACCGGCTCCTCCTCCGTCCCCGCCCGGAATAGCTCCTTGCGCCCACAGCTGAGCTTGACGTTCCTCTACCATGGACTCAAAAGCGCCCAACATCGTGAATCCTCCTGCACGGCAGCCCGCTCGACTGCAACTACCCGCGAGCTGTGATCCGCCACAAGCAGGCAGTCCAACAGAACAGAAAGTTTGGGTCGTGAGTCTCTCTTTCTCTCTCTCCTCTCCTCTTTTATACTGTTCCCCTCTCCATACCACACGGGTCCTGTCTGACAAGCCCACCGGACCCCCCCTTTAGATCTTTGGCGGCACAGGCCACATGGGCAGGTCCCTCGTGAAGGCTGCCCTGCTGCACAAGGACCTCGTCGTCAGCGTCGGGAGGTCCTTCGAAAACGCCCTGCCCAACGCCCTGCCGCAGCACGAGAACTGCCTTAACCTGCAGTGTGACGTCCGCGGCCGGGAGTCTGTGGCTCGTGTCTTCGAGCGTGTGCTCGACCGGTTCGGCCGCTACGACATCGTCGTCAACTGCTCCGGGTACGGGGTCATAGGCGCGTGCGAGGACCAGGACGAACACGAGATCCGCAACCAATTCGAGACCAACTTCATGGGCGCACTGCACATCATCCAGTGCTCGCTGCCCTACTTTCGGGTGCGCGAGTCTGGGCGGTACCTCATCTTCAGCTCGACGAGCGGGGCCCTTGGGGTGCCCGGCCTGGGCCCCTACTGCGCGACCAAGTACGCGGTCGAGGGCCTCATCGAGGCCATGCTCTACGAAATCTGCCCCTTCAACCTCAAGGCGACCCTCGTCGAGCCTGGCCTGGTCCGCCGCGACGAGCCCCTCGACTCCGGTACCAGCCAGCTGCCCACCTGGGGCCACTTCCTGATCAGGCCCGCCTCTGAAGCCTACAGCCACCCGACCTCGCCCGCCCTGCATGCCAAGCGCATGGTCTCGTGGCTCAGTGACAGGCAGCCCACGAGCGCCGTCAAGTGCGCCGAGCTTGTCTGGCAGCTGGGCCACTGCTCCTACCCCCCCCTGCGCCTACTGCTCGGGAGCTACGCCATCGAGAGTATCCGCGACAGGCTCCGGAGCGTTACAGAAGAGCTGGAGGATTGGAAATACTTAAACTTCCCCGTGCCTCCAGGCGAGGAGGGGGCGATGGCGGCTGCAGCGGCGTCATCATCAGAAGAGAAAAAGTACGACAGGGCGGACGATTCAAAGGACAGCGGCGAGGCACAGCCTGATGAGGAGGGCGAGGCGTCCGGAACCCAGGAGGACACCATCATGGCTACTACTTGACGTGACAAGCAGCCAGGTACGGTCCCAAACAGGGTTATTGACATGGCCGTATGAGCAAGGTCATCATCACAAGAGGATTAGAGCCGTCGCCGGCGCATTGATGATATACATATCAGGTAGGAGACAGAAACAAGCCAGGCTCGACTCTACAACAGGGAGACTGACTTGGGAATGAAGTCCTTGGGTCGTCCATGTTTAACATCGTGGTCGAGGAGGAACCTGAAAAAGAAATTAGAATCGCTCGAATTTGGTTGCAATCTACTAGTACATTTGCTTCATTGCTGAGAGGATTCCTTGAGGTCGGCACGTTGATCATCGAGGTTTCTCGACTGGGGATCGAGTTGAGACTTGAGCTAGCTGTTCAACGAATTTCGTTTTGGCCATAAGGAGGTTGAAGTGATGATGGCAAACAAGCCTAGGTAGCCTCAAAATCATGATGAATATGTTTCTCGAGAAGATTCTGCTCCATGTATACATATATGTGAAAATATACGTATATTCAGATCAACACGCATGTAGACAAGGTTTCATGTGTAGTATGTAATCTATCTGGCCTCAACCTAGAAAGGATTGGGGCGGGATGCATGTGTGGCTCGTGTCGAGTTTCAGTGGGGCCAGCTCCCAATTTTAGTGGCACACCGCCTCAGCAGGCGGAACCAGTGCCTGGGATCTCACACCTAGAACCGGCCAAGCCCAGTACGTTGCAGCCACTAGCCGCTTGCCAATGTCCTGCGAATCCGGGGGGGAATGGCGCATGAAGTTTTGATAGGGAAGAGAGACGTTCCCGTAATAACCTAACACATATGCCTCCCTTTTCTTATTGCCGTCTTCAGCTTTTTTTCTTTTTGACTTGCTGCTCTGACGCGTCTCCCTCCCCAGTTCTTGGTACCAACCCAACCCACTCCTTCGTCTCTTGTCGTTAATCACCACGAGCCCTGTGCGATCTTCGGTAATCGAACATTCCACCCAGGTTTTGGCCTCTCCGTCTCAAGCCCACCCGCCATTTTCCTACTTCTATTGTCCCGGCGAAAAGCCATCGACTGGCATCTGCTCTCGACGACCCCTTCAGTCCCTTTCGCCCCCTCTGGACAACCTCCATCCCGACCACAATTTCTACTAGACGTCGCTCGTTACACTACTGCGCTTGACCAGCTAGAGAGAAGAGAAGAGAAGGAGACAGGAAAGCCGCTGTCGCGATGTCTACAGACAAGAAGAGCGATGACTTCGTGGTCCGGATCCCTGACCGGAGCGACAGCTTCCAGGAGGAGAAGGACCCCTTCCTCGCCAGGACGCCGTCGCACCGCGTCTCCCACACCCCGAGCTTCCATGACAAGTTCGCAAAGATCCAGAATAGCCCCGGCACCTCCATCCTCGCCTACTGCCTGTCGTCCATCTCTATGACCGTCGTCAACAAGTACTGCGTCTCGGGCAAGAACTGGAATCTGAATTTGTTCTACCTTGCCGTACAGGTACGATGGCCGAGCATCCTGTGTCCTCGTTCCTCCCCGATGCATCGAGGCTCCCTGCGCATTGGAATATGGGGCCATGAGAAAGCTGACCTTTTTGGCGCCAGTCTATTGTATGCATTACAGCTATCCTGATCTGCAAGAAGGCCGGGCTCATCACCAGCCTTGCGCCTTTCGACAAGGACAAGGCCAAGAAATGTACGTCCTGAAGGGAGGAAGCCTGAATTTGTCTCACGTGGGAAAGAAAGGGGAGACGGGGCAAATATACTGACCGACGACCAGGGTATCCGATCTCCGTCCTCCTCGTCGGCATGATCTACACGAGCACCAAGTCCCTCCAGTTCCTCTCCGTTCCCGTCTACACGATCTTCAAGAACCTGACCATCATTGTCATTGCGTATGGCGAAGTCCTTTGGTTCGGCGGCGAGGTCACCCCCATGGCCCTCCTGTCCTTCGGGCTGATGGTGGTCAGCTCCGTCGTTGCTGCTTGGGCCGACATCCAGGCTGCCCTGGAGGGTGGCTACGATGCGAGCGTCAACGTGTCGACCCTCAACGCCGGATACGCTTGGATGGGCATGAACGTGTTCTGCACGGCCTCGTACGTCCTGACGATGCGCAAGGTCATCAAGAAGATGAATTTCAAGGACTGGGACTGTACGTATAACAACAGCACTATTTATGTATCGAACCCCCTTTGGCAGCGCAAAGAGACTGATATTCTATCTTGATAGCCATGTTCTACAACAACCTGCTCACGATCCCCACTCTCATCGTGGCCTCTTTGATCTTCGAGGACTGGAGCTCCGCGAACCTCGCCCTCAACTTCCCCGAGGAGTCCCGCAACACCCTGATCATCGGCATGATCTACTCTGGCCTGGCTGCCATCTTCATCTCGTACTGCTCGGCCTGGTGCATCCGCGTGACCTCGTCGACGACATACTCCATGGTTGGTGCGCTCAACAAGCTGCCCATCGCCATCTCTGGTCTCATCTTCTTTGCCGCGCCCGTCACCGTTGGCAGTGTCTCGGCCATCTTCCTGGGCTTCGTTAGCGGTATCGTCTATGCCTACGCCAAGATCCGGTCGTCGGCGCAGAGCAAGATGTCACTGCCCACGCAGCAGCCCGTGATGAGCGCGAGCGCGCAGAGCAGCAAGGACGCCGCGAATGCATAGGAGTATGGCTGTGTGGTCAAGGTGGAAATGTGAGACGTCCTGCGACTTCTGCGGTTGGAACATTGCAGCTCTCTGTTTCGAGGGGACCTCTCCCGAGGTGCGTTGACCAGGCGTTGGAGCCCCCAAAAAGTATGGGACATTCAGTGTTGCATTAGTTCTAGGTCTCGGTCCAATTCTTTGTATATCCATTTTCTTTGGGTCCCGTCTTGTCCATCTTGTCCAGTCGTCGATCGTTCGGTCTCTTGGTATAGAGCAGGCAGACGAACACACAGACACACACTCACAACAAGCGGCATACATGCATGATTTTCGTATAGGTAACGACTTAAGGCCATGCACACACCAAGGGAACACATACGACATCTTATATGGCGTTCAAGTGGTTTTGGACCAAGCCAGGTGGGAGAGGGAAGGGTTCATGTGCTATTTCCTGATGCGAAGATAAAGTAGTCATGAGACGATTGGGGTCACCAGTTATCGAGAGGGCCGAAGGGGGGGGGGGATGATTTCGGGTGGTATGTTTTCAACGTTTTCACCAACCTGTCTATGAATATCTCTATACATACCTATTTTTAATCAACGATTTTATGAAAACGTGGTTGAAAGTTCTGTCTTTGTTTTTAACATCTGGATTCAGTATGATTCGTTTTGACCTTGCAACTAAAAGGAGAGGAGAGCGTCATTCAGGTGGGGGGTTTTTCTTGCCCGACTGCCAAGATGTGTGTCCTGCGGTAGAAAATGCCAAGGCCGCCCCGAAATGTAATGGTCGAGTCCTCGTGGGATGGACCATTGGTGCCTGGTCCCACATGTCAAAATAGCATTGAGTGGTAGTGCCAAACTGTCCCTGTGACATCACCTGCTGTGGACAGCCCTTGGAGCTCTGACCCGACAAGCCCTGCTACCTGCAACCGCGGCACAAGGTCATTCTTTCTTCAAGTCGTGCATGCATCACCAACAAAGCTCACAAACGCCACAACGCAGCAGCTTCCTGCCTCGACGGAAACTTCTAGGATACTAATATTTCTATTGGTTTCCTCTTTGTGTGCTGGTTGGTGTTTCTAGAGCTCTTTTTTCAGGCTTGGCACCTTAGGATTCGCAGCTCCAAAGGTATGGACTGACGAGACGAGCATCTCTTCTCTCCCAACAAAACTGCCTTTACGACGACCTTTCCCCTGAGCAGTCCTCCTGCTGCCTATCGATACCAAGGATGTTGCCCTTCATACACGCCCGTGAGCTTTCTCTCCACGTCCCCTTCTCTAGTACTATGTCTAGAGCTTCAGGAATAGATGGACTGACAACTCTCAACAATAACAACAGCTTTCGTCTGGCTGGCAGACGCTGTCGGCGCCGGCCCTGATGAACGTAAGATCTACCTACCCTACCTGTAGCTTGTGCGCTCTGCACAACTGTTCCTTGGATAACTCCTACCTTTCTTCCTTAACAAGGCTAACACGCCAGTGACGGCGGACTGGAACAGTCAAGCTCATATTTTCGATCCTCATCTCGTACCCTCTTGCGGCTCTTCTCAAGCGCATTCCCGATACGAAGCCCGCCTACAAGAACCTCTTCATCGCAGGGTAGGTGAGCACGCTTCTTGGTATCAGACTGGGACCGTGGACGAAGTTACTAACACGATTCCGTGGGCTAGGACCGGCATTTTCTTTCTCGTCGGCCTGTTCGACCTGTGGGTTGGTCTACGTACCCTTCTCATCGCCGCAGGCGGCGCCTACGGCATCGCCTATTTCCTGCGCGGCAGCCCATACATGCCATGGATCGGCTTCGTGTTCCTTATGGGCCACCTGAGTCTCAACCAGCTCGAGCGTCAGTTCGCTAATAACCCGGCTGTCGTCGATATCACGGGCGCGCAGATGGTGCTCGTCATGAAGCTGAGCGCCTTCTGCTGGAACGTTGCAGACGGGACGCTGAGCGACGACCAGCTGTCGGAGTTTCAGAAAGAGAGGGTGCTGGCGGAGCTACCAGACCTCCTGGACTATGCAGGGTGGGTTTTCTTCTTCCCGGCGCTGCTGTGCGGGCCGGCAATGGATTTTGCCGAGTACAGGCGGTGGCTGGACACGAGCATGTTCGAGGTGCCGTCGACGGTGGACCCGGCCAGCAAGCCACCGACGCGCAAGAAGCGGCGGATCCCGCGCAGCGCCACGCCGGCTATGTGGAAGATGGTGACGGGCCTCGTGTGGATCTTCTGCTTCCTCCACTTCTCGGGCTGGTACAACGTGAAGCTGCTCGTGGGCGACGGCCTCGTGCGCTACGGGCTGCTGCGGCGCGTGTGGATCATGCACATGACCAACTTCACGGCGCGGATGAAGTACTATGGCGTGTGGTCGCTGACCGAGGGCGCGTGCATTCTGAGCGGCATCGGCTACAACGGCGTGGACCCCGTCACCGGCAGGATCAGCTGGGACCGGGTGCAGAACGTGAACCCGTGGGGCGTTGAGACGGCGCAGAACACGCGCGCATACCTGGGCAACTGGAATATCAAGACGAACCTGTGGCTGCGCAATTACATCTACCTGCGGGTCACGCCCATGGGCAAGAAGCCTGGTTTCCGGGCGAGCATGGCTACATTCGTGACAAGTGCAGTGTGGCACGGCTTCTACCCGGGGTACTATCTCACCTTTGTGCTGGCCAGCTTCATCCAAACCGTGGCTAAGAGTAAGTTGAGATGTCATTTTTCTAATTTCATGCCTTCTTTTTGATCCTTCCAGGGGAGAGGGGAAAATGAGGAGGAATCATTGTCCAGCTGACCCAACGCCAGATTTCCGCCGATACTTCCGCCCCTTCTTCATCGACCCCAAGACACAGAAGCCCACTCCGCAGAAGCCATACTACGATGTCTTTTCCTACCTAGTAACACAGCTGGCCTTCTCGTTCGCGACGACGCCCTTCCTGGTGCTGGGATTCGCCGACAGTGTCAAGGTCTGGGCGCGCGTCTACTTCTACTGTGTGCTGGGCGTGGCGGCGTCGTCGGCCTTCTTCTCGTCACCCGGTAAGTCTTGGATAAAGGGGAAGTTGGAGGAGCGCAGCAACGCTGCGGGGGTCCGGCTCAAGAAGTCGGTAAGCACGGAGAGCCTGCCGGCAGGTGGTAGCCGGGATCACGAGGGAGTTGTCGGGCCGGGGCTGTCAAGTGATGTGGAGAGGGATGTAGGTGAGCTAGTGGGCGAGGCGAGGGTTGCATGGGTGGAGAGGGAGAGGAAGGCCCGAAAGAGGTTGTAGAACGAGACTGCAGAAGGGCCACCTGGTGAGGTTCGCTGTCAGTTGAGGCCAGGCCTTTTGTATGAGGGGGTTT
The DNA here is from genome assembly GCA_006503525.1 of Cryphonectria nitschkei. Classification (NCBI taxonomy): domain Eukaryota; kingdom Fungi; phylum Ascomycota; class Sordariomycetes; order Diaporthales; family Cryphonectriaceae; genus Cryphonectria; species Cryphonectria nitschkei. The sequence goes on from LAZJ01000045.1 coordinate 14,167, forward strand.
CCGAGTGTCGGCGCCGCGCAGATTGCTTTCCATTGCTGCTCCTGCTCCTCAGATGAGCAGTCTCGATTGAGCCCTGTTGGTCATGAGGTGGTCCAGCCCTCGCTATGGCATGCATATATATATATACTCTTATAGACGGTGTTCACTTAGTGGAGAAGATGCCTATCATACAATTAACAAGCCTATAAACTGAATGCCCCGCTCTTGCTGAACAGCCAATTACAGTTAACTGTAACAAAGCCCCTTCATCTACCATGATATTCTTTCAAGAGAAGACTTGGTAGGTAGTGTACACCTATAATTGTCAAGTTTAGAGTACCACGAAAAGAGTAGGCGAAGCAGACGACAGTATACCACCTCCAAAGCCTATATAACAATGCTTGCTACATGGAAATTTTTAGTGCTACTGCAGTGGATCTCGCCCTGGATCGGGCCGGAGGTGCACTCCCCTGCATCCCCGTTGTACTGATCCCGTACTGCCCCCCCCCTCCCTTACAGGGGAGTGCGCTACCCAGTACGTACTTTAGCATCGAGCTTAGTACTGCCGTCCTAGCGACAGCTCACCTCTACAGGAACCCCTCCTCGACTCCCTTATCGGAGCTCCCGGCCCCTCCAATCCTGCCGGTAAGCCACTTTTGGTCGTCTTCATCTCTGTCTATCTATCTTCCACTCTCACCTCTTTTCTCTTTTAGCATTCGCAAAAGACAAAACTGACCTGCTACTACAGCTCGTTGCCTCTGTAATTGATCCTCTGTGTGCCGTCTCTTTGTTGTGCCCTCAAGAGGTTCACCTGGGGCTTGGTTCGTTGTACAAGTCATCAACCTTCCTCCTTACTCTCTCTCTCTCTTCCTACCTCACTCCGTCACCCTCCTTTTCTCACAGGATACAAAGAGCTACGTACATATACACATATAATATTGTATCTTATCTTTGCCTGCGAACCTATCGTCTATATATCTTGCAAACCTTGCCATCCTCCGCCTCCTTCTCCTCTTTCTTCCCCCACATCCCAACTTTCACCACGGTATACACACCAAAACCAAGATCCCAAAAAGCCATGTCTCTCCCCTCCAACGTCCACGTCTCGCAGCACCCGTGCCTCGGCGCCAAGCTGAGCCAGCTCCGCTCCGGTGCCACGAGCGCCAAGGAGGTGAAGTCGCTGGTCCACGAGATCGCCCTCATTGTCGGCTGCGAGGCTCTGGCGGCTGCTGTGTCTACTGCGCCGGGTCCTAAGGTGAGTGACCTTTTGTGTGGCGTTCTTATTATTATTATTATCTCGTCTCTCTGGAGAGGAAGAGAAGGAGGAAGCAATGTGGAAGAAGGGAGAGTGGTGGGGAGGGAAAACGGGGGGGGGGGGGCCTGAAGGAGGAGAACATGATTTTGCCAATGTTCCTCTTTGTGTGGGGGTGTTTGTATATGTATATTCATACTTTCTGTGTTTTCCCCACCATAGGACAAAACACCCCTTGGGTTCGAGTACGAGACGACGGTCGTTACACCCGAGACGATATCAATCGTGCCTATCCTTCGGTCCGGTCTGGGCATGGTAGAAGGTACGACATACCAGCTCCTCTCCAAACCTCTTATCTACGCCTTCTACTAACATGAACTCCTTTCTTCTTTTTCTTTTCTTGCTCAGCCATCCAAACTCTCCTCCCAACCCCCGTTCCCGTCCACCACCTCGGCCTCTACCGTGAGCCCACCACCCTCGAACCAGTCGAGTACTACAACAACCTACCCGAACACATCGCCTCCTCCTCGACTTCGCCCACCACCACCGCCTCCCTTGCTATCATCCTCGACCCCGTTATCGCAACAGGAGGCACCTGCGCCGCTGCCATCCAGACCCTTCGCGAGTGGGGCGCCCAGAGAATCGTCGTCCTGTCCGTCCTCGGTGCCCAGCCGGGTGTGCAGCGGGCTGCGGCGGAATGGCCCCAGGGCGTGGATATATGGCTTGCCGCCGTGGATAGCGAGTTGACGACCGAGGGTATGCTGAAGCCTGGGCTGGGAGACGTCGGAGATAGACTGTTTTTGACGATTGGGAAGTAGTAAAGTACAAAGGGCGGAGGGGGTGTATTTCATGGTCAGGTGTCTATAGTCTTTTTATAGCGGTGTTATATCAGAGAGATGATGGGTCAATCATCTACTTTAAATTTAGATGTTGATTTGACTGACCACTTGGAAGATTCCTCTTCTGATTACCATCGACACGTGTTGTGACCATTGCCCTCTTTTCCTTTATGACCCATACGAAAGATTCTGTTGTTAAGTTCTCAAACATGATGATTGACAATCACCTAGTCTATTCTCAAACCCGCCGAAAGGCAAGTCGGAAAGGATTCCACCTCACATGGGTGCATACTTCTCCTCGCTCACACGCGTCTCTTCTTTCCAGCACTCGTCAATCCATCCATCAGTGACCACGCGCGGAATCTTCAGCTTCTTCCTCTTGCTGATCTGCTTGCGCACGTCAGCCGCAAGCAAATTCTCGCCCTCGACATCGCCTTGGCCCACAACGACGACCACGTGGGTCACCTCGTCATCGAGTTCCTCTGCCACCTGTCCGTTGCCGAAGCCGACGTGGCTCTTCAGCCTCGCCATTGTCAACTCCGAGACCCCGTCGACTGCGACCAGGTGGATACGACACTTGCGGAAGACGTAGCCGCGCGACTGTGGGAGCTCGTGCCCCTGTGCTTCCAGCTGGTCGTAGAAAACCTCCTTGTTGAAGTGTGACGCAGCAGGGCTGCGCCCGTCCTCGCTCATCTGCGCGAATATCGACCTCAGCTCCTCCAGCTGCACATCGCGGCAGTAGCTGTCGTTGTACTGGTCGCTGTTCTGTGCTGCGAGGGCCAACATGTCTTCGGTCGCTACAAGGAGGTGGTCTGTCTCGTACGGGAGCAGGTGGTCGTTCTCGATGCTGTCTAGGATCCACTTGGGCTTGACAATGTTGACATCCTCGAACTTCTTCACTGCGGCCACGCGCGGCGCATCGATCCTGTCCGCCAGAGGAACCGCGACGCCCTCCCGGACCCTGGCCGGATTTTGGACCACAATTCCTCCGTGCTCCCTGATCACGACTTCGAGCCGTGCCTTGGTCATCTTAGGGTTCGCCGTGTTGCTCGGCACGTAGAACTTCATGCCCACAAAGAGCTTGGACTTGGCGGCGACGTCGGCGATGAACTCAGCCTCTCCGGGCACCGTGATTCCGCGGTTCTGCCGCTTCGCAGTGTGTCTCCGGTTCTCAATCTCCATTTCTTTCTTTGTCTTAGCCTCTTCTTCCACTTTGCTCTCGAGCTCTTCCCATCCGTCCATGTCAAGCGCCCCATCATCCCACTTCTTATCGTCTCGGATATTTCGGAAACGGGGGAACCGCAAGGTCTGGCCGACCCTGAACGAAGTTGTCTTCTCGGCACTGGCAGCCTTGACCTCGACGACAACAGAGTCACTTGGACGGATCCACACATCTGGCCGCTCAAAGTATCTGTCTCCGCCGGCCAGTTCGACATACTGGCTTGCAGTCTTTGGGTTCCACGGCCGCCACTTGCCCTCGGTGCGGTGCTCTATGAGAGCATAATCTTGCGCAGTCAGACCACCTCCGACCTTAAAAAAGCTGTAGAACGTCTCGGGCCCAGCGATGCCGGCGTCGATGTCAGCCTGCCGCGCCCGCAGCCCACACAGGAAACTGGACTTCGTGTTGCCACGTCGGCCCGAGCCGTAGTACCCTCCTACGATGACACAGTCAAGATTTTCGCCGTACTCAGTCATGTACTCGGGCTTGACCTTGATCCATGAAACAGGTCGTTCGTTCAGCCTGTACACGGCGTGAGGATTCTTGATCACAAGGCCTTCGGACGAATTCTCCACGATCTTGCGAAGCATGGGTTCAATATCGCCTGGTGATTTGGTGAGCTTATATGGATGAATCTCGAACCGTCCGGGCACTTGCTTCTGAATGACTCCGGGTATTTGATTGCCTGAATTATCGATGTACCCTTCCAGTGCTTTTCGACGGGAGTGGAGGGGTTTCTTGGTGAGGTCATGACCATTGAGGTACAGACAATCGAAGGCCCGGAAGAGAGGCCTCCAGCCCTGTTTATCAAAGGGGTTGTTCTGCATGTTGAGAGCGGCGGTTTTGAGGGTGCCAAAAGCCAGCATCTTCTCCATGATTGGGTCCCAGGCGATCATTTCTCCGTCGAGGATACAGCTCAGTACTCCATCATCAAAGGCCCCCTTCAGATGCCTTGTGAGGGCCGCCGCCTCATCCTCAAAAGACTCGCCGTACAGGAAAGTGTAGTTCTTGGCCTTTCGCGACCAGAACCCAAATCTGTAGCCGCCAGGAACAGTATCGTCCTCCATCATGTGCAGCTGCATGCGCTCGCCGTCGAGCTTCTCCTCGATCATGAATTCAGGGTCCCCACTGGGCAGCCTCAGCTTCTCGACCATCTTCTCAAAGCTGACAGCCACCGAGTAGCTAGCAAGCTGCGGCTGGAAGCACTGCATGAGGTTCAGGTTCGCCTTGTCCTCTTCGAGCTTGATGCTGGGGCTCCACAGCTCCCAACACACGTGGCGCAGGCTCGAGGAGACACTGAAGAGCCTCTCCCCATCGTCATGCCACAAGTTCAAAAAGGTCCTCTCCGTCGCCCCAATCTTCATCTGCTTGAGAATGATACGAATGAGCCACTTCAACTCCTCAGGGTTCATCCTACGGTAGAACTCCTCAAATATGGGAAGCTGGTCCGACTCCCCGCCTGCAGCCGCCAGCCTGTCCAGGAGCCCATTCACCTCTGCAATGCGCATGTCGCCAGGGCCGGTCCTCAGAGGCCGCTTGTCAAGCGCTTCGAAACAGCGCCCTGCAAAATCGCCTGCTAGGCGACTGCTTGCGGACTTGCCAGGCACCTTCCAGTTGAGCAGGCTGTGTCCGTCTTCCGACCTTGATGAAATCTTCATGAGCTTGATGAGGAGCTTGGCTATCGTCTGCTCCTTGAGCCGAAAGACCCCCCGCTCGCGATCTTGGGTGGGCAAGATCAGCCGCATGACAGGGTACACATCATCACCGACCTCATTGCGCCAGTGGGAGAAGAAGCGCTCGATGGTGTGGCGACGCTGCTCAGTATCAGAAGTCCTAGTGCCGGGGCGCCGTAACTTTGCGGCATGGCCAGTCGTGGGAGGGTTTGTCAACGGATTGAACAGCGAGGTGGTAAGTTCCGAGAAGAAGAGAGTGGGTGAGTGGTTGTGCGGGCGGTTTGGATACTGAGTATCGAGCTCCTCGAGGCTCCGAGCTCCATTGGCGTACATCATCTGCTCCTCCCGCCTGGCAGAGGCACTGGGCGACCGCCGCCGTTTAGCTGATGGGCTCATGACGGATGGCACACTGTGTACACGCTTGTCTGTCTGACGAAGATGCTTGCCTGGGCAGTGACGGAGGGATGCCAGCTGACAAAATAGATCACAATAGAGGAATGAATTGATGTCAGTCTGATGAGATGATGAGAGTCTAAATTGGAGTTTAGAAAGACGCGATGCGCGAATGCCTTCTTCCGTAAGCAAGTAAGTGCGAGTGGGGACTTCTGCCTGGAAGGCACAGGGTGCCTGGCTTCAGTCGCGCTGTCGGACACGTTGTCACCTGATCTCATCGGCAGGGACACAGCAGTGCCAGCCAGCTGGTAGGACAAGAGCTAACACGACACCCAACATATATCCTATGACCAGCTTGAAACGCCATCACGACAGCAGACCAGACGCACACTATGGATGTCAACTTTTCAATTGGAAGGACAATGTTGTTAGAATGCGATAGGCACCAGGCTAGAGAAAAATGCAGGTACGGGATATTCGTCCAGGGTTGGGGTTCATAACGTACCCTATACATCGTAGTGAGTGCTTGCCAACGACATGCCAGCCACCTTTAAATATTATATACTATGGCCAGATTATTGAATTCTCTTGCCAGAATGAGCCCTGTGTCTAGAATCAGCATCAGATTCTCTTCCATGACTTCATGATATGGGTCTTTTTTCGTTGCGTTCAGAAGTACAGGCCCGGATCCCCTCAGGGAAGCTCCCAAGAGTTGATTTAGATGAATGCAGCCACGGCATGTTTCAGTGACCTCATATTTTCGTGACCGCGCATGTCACTATGCACACTACCCTTCTAGGGGGTCCACAGGCTGTCGCGTGCATAGCGGGGGTTTGCTTCCGTGAGCAAGTATGTGGGAGTACTTTTCTTTTCGTGTGCTACATTGTTTGCGCTGGAGAGAACGCTCCGCCGCTTCGCCCGATGTTCGTCTTTGATAAGCACCAGCAATTGTCAGATCGTCTCTACGAGAACAAGAAGAACATTATCAATATAGGAAGGATATGCGGCTGACACGTCTGCACAGCTTGGGAGTGCCTGCAGTGACTAGCCATATTCGTTCTGAGGAGCTGCATTATCTAAAATATTTCCGGGCCCGCAAGGTTGGAATTGGAGCGGGCCGGGAGGCCCCCTGGTTCCTTTACATCGCCACAACTATTTTCTGACGTCATGGATCTATGTATTAGGTACTGTGCGTCCCTTCCAATTTCAATGACAAACTACTGGAGCTGCCAAAATTGACGGGCTGGGGCAGGCTGCCAGATCTCGATGATATGGTTGCTTGCCAAGTGCCGGTCGCCTTTGACCAGCAAGACTTAAGTGCGTTGCTGTGTGCCATAGCAGCCAGCCTGGGAAAAGGCTGATGAGGTAGGATCTTGGGTTGTCTTGCTGGCTGGTGGCGAGCAGTTGGCGAGCTGGTTGGTACGAAAGCATGTTTTTGTGGCATTTCTCTCGTTCATCTCACAACCTGACGAGCGAGAGGGGGGCCAGAGCTAAGAGCTGCATGTATAGAATGATGTCTGGCAGCTTGCGGAGGTGAAAGGTCTAGATGCGGATGCAACCCAACTCCTGGACATCCTTGCAAGTCTCGTAGAAGTGTCTCTGAACCCAATTTCCCCCCATACAAAAAATACATACCATTCCATCTATTTACTGGCTCATGTGCAGTAGCAGTCAACTCTCAAACCCCCTTGTGTCTCCTCTGTCACGTTCCCCTTCCCGTCCATCCCAAGTGTTCCTGCCATCCTGGTTCCTACGCAACCACGGTCTCCTCGACGCAAATTCCTGGCCATCGAGAATCACACATGGGGCGATGGGGTGCCAGGCGTGCCAGTTCCCACACCCTCTGGACGGCATGTGGGGAGTGATCCCCGCATACCACCTCTTCTAGGGACTTTCGGAACTCGGAGACTCTGGCTTGCCACGTACCAGAGTACGCGCATCGATCGACAGACAACATCTGGCAAGATGCCAATGCTGGGCGTCATGCTTCTCGATCTGGGAAGGATCCCTTGATGGGGGATCGATAAAAAACTCTCCTTTTCCGTCTGGGGCGAAACCCAGGCTAAGGGGAAAGGGGAAAGAACAACCAAAGACGTCGAGACTGGATCGGGAATGGTGGGACTGGCACTAAGAAAGACGGTAGACAGCTGGAGTGGTACCTCCCATTAGCCTGGAAATACATCTTGATTTCATGTCCATGCTGCGATCCAGTGTGTGGTTCATTGGCATCGTTGTGCAATCTCCAATGCGCCAGCCCCCTGGCCCTTGGCTCCCTCTTGCTGTGCTACGTCCATACTATCCCATCGTGGTGGCTGTACTGTAGTACGTACATGGTAGCTCACTTTTTGTTATGACGTACTCCTGGACGTCACCTCCCCAGGTCGCTGTTTGGGCCCAGACCATGTAGCTCCCGCGTTACCACACACAATCAAGGTCACTGCCCACGTCTCTTGTCTGAGCTCGAGTGCCGTCCCCTACTATTATAAGACAATTCTCCTCGCGCTTCCACTGTGCTCGGGTCTTCTGTCTTCTCAACAATTCTTCCCCTTGCAAACTCTAGCGACCGAATTCCAGTCTGCTAGTTTCAGCTCCACGACGTGATACCCATACCAATCCATATTCTGATACCCCCATTCGAGAACCCCTAGAAACTTGCTTTCTGCTCTTTAATTCTTTTCTGCCCCTTCTCCATCCACGAAGAGAACCAATTGATTTCCTCCCCAGAAGATTATCACAATCATCGGCAACTATGGCTTCGGCTGCAGTAAACAGACCAACCGATCTCAAGCAGAAGGAGGCCGACGTGAACAGGAAACTCCAGATTTATGGCATCATCAGTGCATTCCAACAGGGGAAGGTCCCTTCTGTATGTTATTGTCCGACTATTATCCTGGTGGTTCCCGTCCCTTAGCTAATCACCCAACTCCAGAATGAGCAAATTGATGTCGCTCTGAACAGCTTCCTCGCCTCCAAGGCACTCTCTAACCCTTCGCCAAAGCTGTCCTCCGAGGGCAAGGCTCTGGTGGCTGATGTTCGCGATGTGGTTACTCAGGCCAAGAACCTCCTTCTGTCCAAGAACGAGGGCAACCTGTTGCAGGACTTCATCTGGCAGACCACGCAGTTCGACCCTAGTGCCGTGGGCACCCCCAATGCTCCCATCGACAAGGACACCGCCAAGCAGCATGGCAACAAGGCCCTGGAGGGCATGCGGACCCTAGGAACCCTGATTATCACGAACGGACAATTCCGAAAGCTCTGTCAGTTCCAAGTCCTCGAATCACATTCAGCCGCATGTTTTCTCTAGCTGACAAGATGACCGTAGTGAGCGATGCTACCGTCCTGATCCGAGACATTGCAGGCGATGCTGCTACCAACGCTGCCGGCAAGGTGCGACCAGACGAGGACAGGCTGTCTCAAATCGACCGGCCTGCCGATGACAACACTTGGCACGAGACCCCCGACTTTAGCAAGGCCAACTTGAAGAAGCAAGCTCAGGGTGTTTACAAGGGCAACGATCCCCATACTGATGCCACTGCCATCGCCGGGGAGGGTTACGGTGCGGCCAGGACCGATTCTGGCGTCAACGTCAACGCCGGTATTGATGCTGCCACCAAGACGGCTGAGGAGCGCACTGGTTTCTCCTCCGAGGATACGGCAGAGGCCAAGGAAGCTGCCCGGCAGCGTACCGCAGAGTACAAGGCTAAGACCCAGGAGTACCTCAAGAAGAAGATGCCCCAAGAACGCCGCGAGCAGACAATCTGGCGCCTCAAGGTAAGAATCAACATTCCCTATTTTTGTGGGGAAGATTTTAGGGGGGCGGGGGGCATACCACTCTGAGACAGTCGCTAACATGCACAAAGAAAATGGTTATTGAATGCCAGCAACACCCCGACTACAACGAGGCTATTTCCACACTGCTGGATCTTGCTGAGCAGTACGGAAGCCATGGCAAGCAGCTGACTACCGGGGGAACGGGCACCGTTAAGGACGCTAGATCTTCCCTGGCCCAGGCTGAAGCTGACCTCAAGACCCTCATCGAGCGCTTCGCCAACGGCACCAGCAGCGACGATTTATGGGACTCGGTCAATCAGATCTATGTCGACGCCCAGAATGATCCCGAGCTCAAGGACTGGTTCAAGGCTATGGACAGGTATGTCCGCCGTTGCCTGCAGGAGCAAGGCTATATTCTGGAGCCGGCCTCGACCCAGGACTGGAACAGGCTGTACGATCACGGAAACTACTTGCTCCGACAGAAGTACAGGACCCACACCGACCGTATCGTGGACGAGATTAAGTTCCTCGCAAACCAGTTCGACGAGGATGCCCAGAACAAGCACTTCGCTCAGTCCGTCAACAAGCTCTTCCTCGATCTTGGAAATGACGAGAACGGCAAGCCGGCATTCAAGCCCCACCTGCTCAAGGACCTCACAGAAGTCATCATTCCTTTGACCTTTGAGAAGATAGCGTACATCCCAATTCCTCGCATCGAGTATTCTGACCCTCAGGTTGATGCCGTCATCGAGAACCTCGTCCTGGAGAGCGACAATTTCATGCCCAACCTGCTTGAGATTCACAACGAGAATCACATGCGGTTTGGTCGCAAGAAGATCACTGGCCACCAACAGCATGCTGTCGAGGCCAAGGTCTCAGGCATCCAGATGGATCTGCGGGATGTCTCTATCTACCTCAAGAAGAAGCAGGGCTTCCCCTCCATTACAGACACCATTATCGCGGATATCATCTTGGCCGGCGAGGGCTTCAGCTTCACCATGAAGATGTCGACGGCTGGGAAGAAGGATACCAACAATTTCTTCAAGGTTGACAAGGTCGATGTTACCCTGAACGATATGAAGATCAAGATCAAGAAGTCGAAGCACAAGCTCCTCTTCAACCTGGCCAAGCCCATTGCCCTCAAGGCTATGCGACCTGCCATCCAGAAGGCCGCCGAGAAGGCCATCAAGGACAACTTCAACAAGGCAGACGGCTTCCTGCGCCAGGTACAGCTCGAAGCCCAGCGTGCCCTCGAGGAGGCCAAGAACGACCCAGAGAACGCCCCTAACGTTTACAAGCGCTACACTGAGGCGTTCCAGAAGCAGCTGCTCCAGGGCAAGGAGAAGGCTAAGCAGGCCCAGCAGAAGCTGGATGACAAGAAGGTCAATGTGGCCATCACCAAGGAAGACAGCATCTTCCCCAATGTTCACCTACCTGGTGGAATTAGCTCCAAGGCTACTGAGTATAAGGAGCTCGCCAGGAAGGGCGAGAAGTGGGAGAGCCCCGTCTTTTCGATCGGTGCAGCCAACAGTATGTGATATACTCAACCCCCCCCCCTTTCCGCTCCCTTTTTTTTTTCCAGTTTAAACTTGATCAGTAATGCTAATGTCCGCATCAGAGAGCTCCAATATCCCGGCTGCGCCCAAGGTCGCTCGTAAGCCTCACACCACGGGTGCTTCCACGGGCGCCACGACGGGTGTTCGCACAGGCGTGACCAACGGCGCGACGAATGGTGCTACTAACGGTGCTGGTTACCCCACCAATGGTGCCACCAAGCAATTTGATCCGAATGTTGCGAACCCTGCTGCCGGTCTCACTACGGTCTCGTAGAAGGAGAACGATGACGACGACGGCGATGACGACGACGAAACTACGACTGTGATGTCATCCACACCCATGCTGCAAGCAGGGCCGTCTCGAGCGTCGACGATATATCAAAATGCAGAAGAATCCTTTTGAACACGGCTTGTCAGCAGAAGAGTTTCTTTTGTTGGACATGCTTTTGTGCTTTATACCCGATTGCGACCGCGATTTATTTCATGATACCCGGCTAAAGGGAAATCAGCATTACGGACACGGACGGACCGTAATGATGGGGAGTTCGTCTGTGTTGTTTACACCTTTTGCTATTGTTTTCGTTTTCTTTTTCCTTTTTTTTTTGCTTTAGATAGGAAACAATGTCAGTGTATGCGAAAATGTTGATGGTTACCATTTTTGGCCACTGTGACTCGGTGCAAGATCTGCATCTCGAGAGTAGGAGCGTGTAACTAACTAGTCACGCCAATGGTTCTTTGTCTCTCTCTGCTACCATGAATGCTGTTTAGATGCTGGCACCTTATGTTGTCGACGACAGGCATCCATGACGCCAATGGAATTCCGGGGAGTTGTCAGTCTCATATGGCACGTCTCGGAGCCGGTGGACTACCAGGGCTGAACGGTCAGTGCTGGCGAATTTCTCTTGATTTACATGGAGTATTCTCAGAAGTAGAGCAGCCAGAGCACATGGGATGTGCATGAGAGTAATTATGCCAGTAAGTGCCTACAATGCGCAGTTGAACCAAGTCCGGCGATTTTCCGGTGGAGGGGGCTGCTGAGCTGGTATATGGACCTTGGCTACGGCGGTACAGAGCGGTCGTCAGGGCCTTTGTGCTTGTTTTTCTGGTATGGGAGTTGTGTTGGGTAAATGAGTGAGGAGGTCTTTTGGGTATGGCTTCTCGTACCATGTCATGCTTGGAGGACACAGGATCATGGGAAGGAGGTTGGTTGTGAAATAAATTGACACTGCTACAGCATAGACAGGCATACAAAACATTTATTACAATACTAAGGCCTTGTAAGCACAGTAACCAAATAAGGAGGATGCGGGTAGTGGGGAGAACTCGGATCTAACGTGATCTTCTGCCATGTGCGCCACGCAAACTTTAATACTGCTAAGTGCTTACTATATAGTACTGTCCAATATATATATATATATATGTATATATGTATGTATTAATGATGTTGCTTGGCGTATTGCCCCGGTTCTCTCCTTAGGCTCCTGCTCAGGGCACAACAGAGCCTGTCATTGGCTGGTAACCCCTGTATTTGCCCGCTTTGGGCAGGTCTCGGCGGATTTGTTGTTAGCCTGGATCCCATTTCAACCTTCCGAACTTCCTTCGTCTGCTGAATAAGTCCCCCCACCACAGGGCCTTCAGCAACGCTGCCGACGTCGAAGCTGCACCAAAGGCCCGTTCCTCAGCGACACGAAAGCATCGTATGTCTGGTACTGGTCCACATTACGCCGACCAGCCTTGCCAGAAGGGTCCCCGCCGCCCAGGTTGCTCGCCTCGTCCCTGCGGATCTCAAACGAGTAGATGATCTTGGCCATGACGATACTCATCTCAAGCCAGGCCAGATTCTTGCCAGGGCACCCTCTTGTTCCCGTCGAAAAGGCACAGAAGGCGCTCTCGGCGAGCGCGACGCTCTCCTCCGTGGCACCAGATGAAGTGTCGCCTGCGATCCACCGCTCCGGCCTGTACCTGAAGGCCTCGGGGAAGATGTCCTCGTTGAAGCTCAGGCAGTAGTGTCCGACGCTCACATTGACGCCCTCGGGGAAGAAGTCGCCGTCGACAACAGTGCCGCCCTTGAGGACCCTGCGCACCCCCTCGGCGCCGACGGGCGGCGTCATCCGCAGAGCCTCCTGAATGACCGCGCGGAGGTACGAGCAAGACTGCAGCGCCGAGCCCGACTCGATCTCCTGCGTGCTGGCGAACCTTGACAACACCTCACGCGCGAGCCTGGCCTGCACGTCCGTGTAGCGCGAGAGGTAGAAGAAGACGGCCGCCATCACGACCGCCGTGGTGTCGGAGCCCGCGATGATTAGGGACTCGGCCTCGCCCCAAAGCTCCTCGATCGGGAAGCCCTTCCCAGTCTCGGGGTCCTTGGCATGGAAGAGATAGTGAAAAAAGTCTTTCCGGGCCTCGAAGTCGGGGTCCTGAGAGGCCAGTCTCTGTGTCTCCTCCTCGGTCCTGGTGCGATCTGCCAGGCAGTTGCCCACAAACGTGTTCCACTTAGCCAGCGCTGGAGGGGCTGCTAGCCCCAGAAGCCAGTCCAGGCCTCGGCTCTTGGACCATACCCAGGCCCCAGCAAACGGCGAGTGGGCAATCTGTACAATACCATTCGGTTAGTCGATTAGACGGCCAGGCGGCCAGGCGCAGTCTCCAGCAGCAAGGACAGTACAAGTCACAAGAGCTGACGTACTGGGTGCATCAGCTGCAACATATCGACCATCAACTCGGGCGCCTGTCTCATTCTGCTGTTGGGCTTCTTCATATCAAACGACTTCCCGAAGCAGAGATCGCCGAGTATGTCGAATACGAGCCAGTTGGCCCAGTCAGTCATGTTGAGAGAGCCCGACCACTCCTCGCCAGGCTTAATCTCCTGTCCCAGTACTGTCACCCACTCATCGGCATTGGATACCACAAAGGGCTCCGCAGAGCGCAGCGCTTTGTCCGAGAACGCATAGTTCAGCACACGCCTCTTGCGCGTATGAATCGCTATATCAGTGCTGTTCCAGGTTGTCAGTGCCTTGGAATGGCGAGGCCAGGCATCGTAGTAGAGCCCTTTCTTCACGTTTCCCTTGGGCCCGAAGATGTGCTGATACGCCGACGGAGTGTTGATGAGGACGCTGTCAGGTCGGTACCGGAATGTTGGCCCTAACACCATTCGTTAGCTACACCGTGGACATGATCTGAGCGTGGTCAGCGACGGGATCGTCGGGATACCATATTTCTCCTGAAGTTGCCATAGCCAGATATGCCGATCTTGCTGGACAGTGTGCCAATACGATGGGATCGTTGACAGGCGAGCCCAGACCGGTCCAGGGTATTTGGCAAGGGGATGAAAGTAAAGCCGGTATATTGCCGTGGCGAGCACGCCCGCGACTGTCAGAGAGAACAACAGAGCGAAAACATTTGCGCAGCTTACGTCTCCCTGGTTGTGGAAGAGAGGCATGGTCAAAAGCCAGGGAGACACAGGCACCAAAGAGAGACAGAGAAGGCCGTCAGTGGCGAGCTTTGCTTTCTCCAGCAGGAAGAGAGGCCGACTGGTTTGGAGGAAGGAGGAAACCTTTTTCTGTTACGTGCGTAGAGCTCCAGCATGATCTCTGCGTGACCAGCACGCGCAGCCTACTCGACGAATAAGAGCATGCTTGTCTTAGCTTATCAAAGGACCCTGCACAAGCGACAGCCAACTGCATGCACATCGCGCGACGGGGCACTTCCCCGTGCCCGGCGTGACATACTCGGTTCATGGATCCCAGGAGCCCACCATCATTTACTGTACAAGACGAATGGGTCGTATGGCTCGACCCGGCCCACTGGAGCACCGCCGGAACTGCTCTCCCTATTCGGTCGATCTGACGTTTGCAATGGTACTCTAGAGACGAATTTGGACATCAGAGCTCGGGAATAACAAAATCCAGCCCATCTGTTCGGCATCCATGGCTTGGTGGGCTGCTTTCCGGAAGGAGTTGACCGGTATGTTAAACGAACCAGAGAAAAAGCATTCCAGAACGCCAGGTCTTCATTGATGTAGCAGGTGGTCGTCTCCTCTTCTTCGGAACTCCATGTACCAGAGTCTTCGCAGTCACATGTCAGGTAGACCTCGTATGTGCTCAGGTTGGAGTAGGACATATAGGCTTCCCTCCGAATTCCTGTGTAAGTGGTTCACTCTGTCTTTGTTGAATTGCTATAACTCTATGTCACTTCCTGAACGGTCTACAGCTTATTTCCTGCCCGTGTAGCTGTAACAAGAGTAACATCTATGCAAACAAGTTTGCGTAGGGGGCGAGCTAGGTGCTATTTACTTCCCTGGGTTCTTTATCTGTGAGTCAAGCGACGGCAGATCCGCCCTCGAAGCAGTGGAAACGGTGAGAAGACCCTCGAGGATTTTATAACCGACACGAATCCTCCTGGCTCAGTTGGTCTCCACAAGGATGTAGCAACATAACTCCCCGGCCCAAATGTCCTGGTATTTAATCTCATTGGCAAGCAGTGCCCGTCCGTCACATCTCGTTGAGCACGGACGACGTGCGTTTAGGGGCTTGCAGCTGGTCAACTTTTGACAGGTTTATAGGACAAGCATCCAGGCGTTATGCGCCACCTTGCAAGAGAATATGGGTGTTTTCCTTGATACTTAAGAATATAATGCCTGGCCGCTCAGACTGTTTGGATCGGAGCCATAGTGCCTCGTCTATGTGATCTGAATCTGCATGAGGATTTGCTGGAGACTGGCTGGCTAGATATTTCTTTTTCTTTTTCCGTTCTTTTCCTTCTTCTCTCTTCTCCCTCCTTTCCTAGCCCCCAGCCAAGATCACAGCAACAAGTAGACCGAGTTCTTTGGCTTTTCAGCATTATTTTACCTCCATGTCCGAGGCGCGGAGCGAATTCTTCGCCCGGCTTGATGGCTCGGCAATCTCGACCTACATCCTGGTGATGCTGGTCGTGCCACTGAAGTTATGGTGTCGAATAAGCCACCAGCGCTCGTTGTCGCTGGGGTGGGACGACATGATAACCGTACTCGCCTTGTGCTCTATCAATGCCTTCTTTTACGTCTGCAGAGTCGGTAAGTCGTCTTCTCCCCGGGCAACAAATGTCATTTCCATTCCAGAGCGAAAGGAAGGGGGGCGGGGGAAGGAATCGCTCAATTTGCTTACAAGGCAGTAAACAGGAATGGGACCCAGCCTCGCGAAGCACTACCCGTCAGAAATATCGACTGACGAGGCCAACGAATTTCTGGAGTACCTCTTCGCCGGGGAGGTTCTCTACGTCACGTCGCTCTCCACGATCAAATACTCCATCCTGCTCTTGTACTGGCGGATCTTCTCGGTGGCGTCGAGGATCCCTATAGCTATTGCGTTCTCTATAGTCACTGCCTGGGCGATTGCTATTGTAAGTTTGTATACATAAATATATATATTCAAGTATTTGGAGAAGAAGGAAAACTGCTCCAACGTCTCCTCACCCTTAGTATCAGAGAGTAGCTATTAATGATAAAAAACCAACACCAGCTCTTCCTTATCATATTCACCTGTGACCCAGTACAAGCCTCCTGGGACGTCACGATCACCAACAGCAAATGCACCAGCCTCCACGCGGTATATCTGGCAACGTCGACACCGAATGTAGTGACGGACGTGCTGGTACTCATCCTTCCGCTGCCCTACATCTATCGGCTGCACGCACCGACGGCGCAGCGGCTCGCAATCGCGGGCATGTTCTCGCTGGGGTGCTTTGTGTCGGTGGTGTCGATCGTGCGGCTGACGATCCTGGTGCGAATCCCGCTTACGTCGGCCGACACGACGTACAACGTGCGCGAGGTGATCATCTGGTCTATTATTGAGCTGAACATTGGGCTCATCGGGGCGTGTCTGCCGAGCATGAGACCGGCGCTGCGGCTGCTGGGGCTCGACCGCATCCTGCCGGGGCTGGCATACTCGGCTGGAAAGCCAGGGCAAAGGAGGGGAGGAGGAGGAGGAGGAAGAAGAGGAGGAGGGACGGAGACTGCGACGACGTTGACGTCGAGAGGGACGGGGCCGAAGAAGCTGACGAATGAGAGGCGGCGGCCGCGCAGGAAGGGCCTAACGGGGGGTTTGTTCTCGACGTTGGCGGGAATGACGAGGTGGGACGAGGAGGAGGATGCTTTTGAGATGATGCAAGACTCTTCTGTGGAAAATGGGGCGGCGGCGGCGGCGGTGGAGGAGGAGGGTGTGGCTTCTTCTTCGGGTGGGGGCAATAGGACAGATACGGATATGGATAGTGTTCGCAGTGCAGAGGAGAGTCGGAGGAAGAAGGATGTGGGAGATGGCACGTAAGGATCAGGAAAGATAAAAATTAAATGATTGGGGGGGGGGGGTAAAATAGGATGATGATTTGCAATGAATGGACTGATGAGGCAGCCGTATTGGTTGTATGATGTTCCCAACTGAAACGATGCAGGAAGTTCTTCGGAATCACGGCAGAAGCACGATACAGGTGCTTCATGGAATGCATAGTGCACATTGTCTATCTGTCACCGTCAGTCAATTCTGAAACGAGAGAAGGTTAATTGATGATGCTCATAGCCAGTCTTCTGTCCATGTACTCGCTCTCTTCAACTTTCGAGAGTAAATGAAAATCATTGAGGTGAGATCACTGGCCGTGTCGTCTTCTGCATCGTCTGGCTTGCGTTGAGGATTGTTCACATGCCACAATGATATATTATAGTAATGCATAATCTTGCTTCTGACGTATTTAAGAGAGCGAGGAAGAAGGAGGAGGGGGGGGGGTGCGAAAAGGTATCAGATGGTGAATAAGGTACGCAAATGCACACCAAATGAATACTGGGGCATGTTTGGCGTTGTGAGGCGTTCAAGAGCTAAAGAAAGACCGAGTCTCCACACCATAATAGTAGCAACAAGAATGTACCTTCCTAGCAGAACCTGTCGCTCTCCTCTCCTTCCTCTTCTCTACCATGACGGAAAAAGAAAAGAAGAAAGAGCGCCCCTTATCAGCTCGGTCGAAACAAGACCTGCGAGCCGGACCCGCAGCGCCTTCCTCGGGTCAGCGCTGAGTAAATTATCATGACGTCCCGTCCGGCCCGATTCCTGTTGCAGCATGAAGGCCCAATCTCTGCTGCGGTGATCCATTATTATGGTTTTGGCTGCTCCTCATTTGCTCGTCTCCTCGTCGCCCGTTCTCTCCTCTCTGAAGGGCGCACACTCTGAATCTTTGTGATGCGACCTCTTCATCTTTGGGGCTGAGGAGGAATACAGAGACGACCTGCCTACGCAAGAGACCCGAGGCGGGGGTGTTTTCCCCCCCACAACTAGCCAAAGAAGAGAAGGAAAGCAGGAGGCGAAACAGAGGCAGAGGACAGGAGAGTCAGAGGGAGTCGGAGAGAGTCAGTGTGTGTGCATCACCACGCGGTCCAGTACGACACTGCACTGCATTGCGCTGCACGTGCCCAGGTGTCATCCCGCGGTCGCACTCTCCAACGCACTGCAACATGACGCACAGTGGCCATCGCGACGGGTACTGGACGCCAGACCAGTACACCCATTTCCGCTCTCCCACTCCGCACGGCGTACCGTACGACGAGAACGAGAACGAACCCGAGCCTGGAAATGCGCACGAGCAACACGAGCAGCACGACCATGTACCACGCATCCTGTCTTCGCCCCTGCACCACCGCCCGAGGCGCGCCTCGCAGCACGCCGCCCCTGCTGTCAGCTATGACATGCCCGAATCCTACTACAATATCGACGAGGTCGAGGACCCGGCACCCGTACAGAACCCCCAAGGCCCAGAGGTCATTGGCGTAGGGCGCAACGACGGACACACCCTGCGCCAATTCACAAGCCGCGGCCAGCGCTCCTACAGCATCCCCACGAGCATCTCAGCGTCGCGCCGCCCTTCCAATCCCCAGCCAAGCCCGACACAGCAGCAGCACCAGCAGCCGCCCTCGCCCCACGATCGCTCGCTGCGCAGGCCCAGGACCAACTCTGCTACCGCACGCCAGGAGCACCAGGAGGCTCTAAGGCGGTTTGCATCCAACCACTCGCGCCGCTCGCACGGCTCGTGGGGCTCGGGCTCGCGCAGCGAGCGCAACGAGAGGCGTGCGTCGCGCCAACAGTCCGTCAGCTATGATGTCCCGGACTCGTGGCTCAATCTTGGCGAGGTGTCCGACACTGGGCCGGTGCAAAATGTGGACGAGGAGTCTATATATCAGTACAGAAGCCTAGAGGATGAGCGCGCGAGCGACCAGCAGTATATCGAGGGCAGGGCTGCCTTGAGGGCGTCATCGTCGGCGGGAGGCGGGGGCGCCCCAGAGGATGTACAAGAGAAGCCTGTGAGGCCAGGCGACGAGGTGCGGGTCTCTCGGTGGGCGGCACAGCTCTACACCATCTCGTACCTCGTGTTCTTCTCCCTCCTCGGCACTCTCGCCCGGCTCGGGCTGCAGTGGCTCACCAACTACCCCGGCGCGCCGGTCTTTCCCTCGGTCTGGTTCAACTTTGGAGGCAGTGTTCTCATGGGCTTCCTGTCCGAGGACAGGATGCTCTTCCGCGACGAGTGGGGGACGCCCACCTACGAGCTGGCCATCCAGCAGGCCAGGAGCGCAGAGAGCAACGGCTCCGACGCCACGGCCGTCGTGGACCTGGCCGCCGCGAAGAAGGCCCACCAGGCCGCCAAGAAGACCATCCCGCTGTACATTGGTCTGGCTACGGGCTTTTGCGGCTCTTTTACCTCCTTCTCGTCCTTCATCCGTGACAGCTTCCTCGCCTTGTCCAACGACCTCGCCGTGCCCGGCTCCACCGCTGCCACCGTCCCGCGGAACGGTGGATACTCCTTCATGGCCCTCATGGCCGTCGTCATCGTCACCGTCACCGTCTCTTTGTCGGGTCTCTTCATCGGCGCCCATCTCGCCATCGTCTCGGAGCCCGCTATCCCTTCCGTGCCATACTCGTTCATGCGCACGTTTGCAGACCGCCTCGCCGTCCTGCTGGGCTGGGGATGCTGGGTCGGCGCCCTGCTGCTGACCCTCATGCCCCCTCATGACTACTACCGCGGCGACGCGACTTTTGCGCTCCTCTTCGCGCCGCTGGGCTGCCTGGCCCGCTTCTATACATCCCTGGCGCTCAACGGTCGCAGGTCCTCGTTCCCGCTGGGCACCTTTACCGTCAACGTCTTCGGCACGGCCATCCTGGGCATGGCGTGGGACCTGCAGCGCGTCCCGCTCGGGGGTGTGATGGGCTGCCAGGCCCTGCAGGGCGTTGAAGACGGGTTCTGTGGGTGTTTGACGACCGTATCCACATGGGTGTCGGAGCTGGCTTCACTGAGGAGGAGCCACGCCTGGTTCTACGGCGCTGCCAGCGTGCTGGTCAGCCTCGGGGTTATGGTGGCGATCTTGGGTGGCCTGCGCTGGACCCACGGCTTTGCAGCATTGCAGTGCGTGCACTGAGATCTTGGGTGTGCGACAGATATGATATCCTGCTGTTGTGGTTCCTGGGTTTCTTTTTTTTTTTTTTTTAATTCTGCAAAGCATGCATCGTACACGGAAAAGCGTCGTGATATTTCTCAAGAATCTGGGGTCAGATACCTTGGCAGTTTGGCCTGTGCATAAGATATATAACCTATATAGGGTATATGGCTCCGGAGTTTCACATTGTCTTGGTTGCTTCAGTCGCATCTTCAGGAAACGGATCTCTACCGAGGAATTCCAGAACAGAAGAAGTGGTCTTCGAAACATCCTCTCAAACTCATTTCTCTCTTACTTGCTCGCTTGCTCTCTCTCCATTCTCATGGTTCTGCATCAGCCACTTATTCGACCAGCAATCTTGAAGCTGTCACAACCCATCCGGGAAGACTCTAGCAACTATAAGTCGCACCCGAGAAGGTGTTGCCAGTCGCACAAGTGCCGCTGTCATAGAGTGCCGTGGCTACGATGCACAGTCAGGAAAGAAGAGGATGGAAGAAAAGGCCTTCCTTTGTTGTCTCAAAGGCGGTTGGCATATCAAGACAGGGACACGACTTCACTTACTAATGACAGTCAGATCCTCAGGCGGGTCAATGACAACCTCCTGCTCCGCCGAGGGCGTGAGGTCGTCCTCGCAGTTGATCTGGTCGGTGCCGCCATTGACACAGTCATTGTTGGGGCTCGTCCAGATGTCGATGTGGTACTTGGCCGGCCAGTCATCGATGCACTGCTCGCACTGGTCCTCCATGCGGAGGTACTTTTTCAGGTACGGCACGTAGACCACCTGGCACGGGGTGAACTCGTCGGGCGAGCTGGCAAAGGTCAGAGGGTCGCCGTAGGAGCCGTCGCCGCCGGCCGTGTAGCCGCGGCCGCAGTCGTAGGCTATGTCGCAGCCGGCGGGGGAGTTGTCGGGCTCGCCGTAGAAGGTGATCTCGGAGGTCACGGTGGAGCAGGTCTGGGCGAGGGTGAAGGCGGCGGCCACGAGGGCGAGAGTGGTGATGGGATGCATGTTGCAGGTGGTTGAGCGTTTTGCTGCTATGAGATTGGAGACGGGGGGACTCTTTTATCTTGTGTGTGGACGTTGAAGGTGTTGGCATCAAGCAGTCTTGAACAGGAGAGGTTGGCCCTCCTATTTGTATTCATGTCCGTCCTGGTCGAGATGGAAGAGCATAAGACTGGGGAATCCGCAAGAGGTATCTATGAGATTTATCACGTTCAGACTGATCTACCTAACCGAAGTTGTCAGGTCTGGGATGATTCTGCGAATGTGCAAGTCTGCTGCCCCCTTCTTTTTGCAACGAGCATCTAGGATCTTCATGCACAACTCACTTATTCAAACTGACACCTGAGTAATTCCCACAACCCCTCCAAAGTGGTAATAATGATCACACAATAACCATTTCACAAACCCTCTTCGAGAGTTAGCCGTTGAAAAGTCCAAAGCTGATCTGCACCAGCCAATTACTCAAGTCTGTAGTGAAACGCCAAGAATATTGGCCAAATGTCGAAGTTGATAGGGGTACTTACTCAGAAAGTTTTGACTTACGCCTAGCCTTACTCATATTGCTGATTTACGAGATACTGACAAGCCAGAAGGGGAATAGGTTGTTCCCTCCCCCTTTTTCTCTATTGGTGTTGTTGCAGGGCCATTCGTTACTTGCAAACCACAAGTCTCCAGTCTAAACGGTCATCTGGAAGGAGTGGATTGACGTTGAAGCTGACAACATGATAAACCCCTGAGATCTGCTGCTCGTTGAATTGTCACATCTGCAATGATGATTAGTACAGCGGCAGCCATATACATAAGCGAATGACCGAAAACCATGGATAAGATACGCACAAGTATTGGCACATAAAGCAAAGTAATGGTGTCCCTGCAGCAGGTGAGAATGCCTTACTAAGTTTTTGCATGATGTGTGAGGAATTAACCTCTGCTGTCTGCACGTGGAAGCACAAACATGCACTATTACAAGATCCATATTTTCTGCGACAGGTGTTGAGCGAATACCTAAAGAAGAAAGTCATCACTTGACTTCAAGCCTTCTGCACAAAACAACGGAACAACCCTCCCCCCCGCCCTCCCGGTGGCCTCTTCACACACTCGGAGGAGACGTCAGCGCGAACATTCAGTAGTCACATTCTCCCTGCATATCAGATACTCTACATAGGAGCTTGATAATCCCTGGGTGAGGAATCATTAGATACTCTGCGCCTTTTCACAAAGACCACGCCTGTGGATACCTACTTGTGATTACATGGACTTTCAGTATAAAGACAAGCAGGGCTGACAAGCAGTTCACGAATTGGAAAGATCGGCGTGAGCGTCAGACAGATATTCCAGAGGTAACCGCCTTGAAGATCCCATAATCAACATGCGTTTCTCTCACATCACCCTCATGGCACATTTCTCGGCCATCACTCTGTGCCGCCCGAGCAGGTTGTCCAGGAGGGCCGAGGGCATCAACCTGGTCGATTGTGGCGCCTCCTACTCCGCCGTTGTGGTAAGATCAAATTGGGTCTTCCCATTATAATCTAGCTGTCATGTCGCCAGGAGGGTCTCGTGCAAGTCATGAGCCATGATATCTCCTGGACCACACGCAATTTACTAATCAGGTCGTCCAAACTAGTACTGCGCAAACGAGGCCTCATGCAGTTCTGCTCCCACCAGCGGCAACCTGTGCCAACTCCCAGGCGACGATGGCAACAATTTCAAGTTTGAGGGCGTCGAGTCCTCGTGCACCTGCTCGACGGGTGTGACTTTTGGCTGGCTCATCGAGTCGGGCGGGGCCTCGGCTGCCTATCAAGCCCAAGTAGGGTAAGTAAGTATTTATCATGTGTAGGCCGGACTCAGTCCAAGGATCTGACTTGCAAGCTCCTTGGTTCATTAATAATCGTTGGTGTACTAGAAACGGTTATAATGGGTACAACAACTATGAGGTCTTTCGTGATGACGACAGGGTGCTCTACACTGACAGCGAGGGTAACAAGTGCAAGAGTTACTACTACGCATCTGACGTGAGTAATGAAATCATATGAGAAGCAATTGGGGACTGGCGGTTTGAGGGTTCCAGGTTAGGTGCGCCACTGATAGCTGAGGCAGGGAGGCAATGGCATCGTCTGACCACACGGCAGTGTCGACCAAAGAAGAGGCCCCCGGGGCCGGGAGAAGTCAGTCCGTGGGAAAGTAGGTCCTGAATGACGATTTGGACAAGTTTCTGGGTAATAAAATCTGTTGCGCGAAACGGAACAAAGAGCCTCTCTTATGTAGCGTAATGGTGAGTCCGACCGCTACGTCAGCTATATGGACCACCATCACTCCCAGTCAGTCGGGGGTGGTCACTCCTTTTAGCTGTCGCATACCTAGGTACGTAACAGCGGCAATAAAGTAGTTCTATAGAAGGAAATAACAGGAACAAGAAAAACAATATAAAATTGGCTGTTCTCGGCGCGCAGATGGTCTGTATCAGAGTAGTATTTGAGGGCTAGCATAGGAAGTGACCTGCTTCCAAGGCTCGCATAGTTGGCTGTGCATTGCGTCTCGAGCAAAACTTGCGCGAGCTACATTACGGGCATTATTCATCGTTCTCAGCCAGCTGTCAGTGTTGCCACCATGTAATCAAGAAATACAGAATGGATATACCTGTAAAAAAAAACAAAAAATTCTCTGTGAGCGTAGAATGAAGGATTGGATTGCCATCTAAAAGGCGAGGGGAAAAACGACACTCAGAAAGAGTGGTTTTATATGCCGGCAGGGTCAGGGTTAGAGGGGTACCCTCATAATCCCGGATCAGCCCAGATGCAGCAGTCTGCCTCCAGTTGTATAATGCTGCACCCCTCTCACCAGAGCACGACCTCAAGATTGACCAAGCAAAAGATTCCAAACCAAGCATCCAACTAGCATCTCATCAGCGTGTCTTGCTAACGATCGAGGCTCTTCAGGTTGGGTCAACCGTCGATCGCACCAAGTCATAACCCTAACCCTTAGGCTGTGTAAGTCTACGTGCCGGGGCGGGCCAGCACAAACTGGCACCGGAACGGCCGGGGACAAAGGAAGCCCGGTGGGGGCATCGGTTATTTCGAGAATGGGAGTACTGTGTTGTTTTTCACATTCTGGCGCCAAGGTTGAGAAATGGTCCATTATGTAGATGCGAAAGTATACAGAAGACAGTCAACAAGACCTGATCGAGAGATTGGACCAGGAGTCAAGCCAGATCATCATCAGAACAGCAAACAACACAGCTAGACCGCCAAACATCTTTGCTTCTGGGGCCCAACCTGATCATGGACCCACCTGGTCTCCACAGCTGATAAGGCCGGGTCTAGTGTTATAATGAATGGTTGCGGCAAGGTTCTCAACCGAACCAAAATCCCTTGATAGCTCAGTGTGAGTACCACCACATGATACACCAGCCTCCCCCCACCCACAATCAAATACTAATATCCGAATAGTGGCAGAGCGATGGACTGTAAATGTTATTCAAGCCATCCACAGGTCGCCGGTTCAAATCCGGCTCGAGGGACGTCTTCTTTTTGCTGATTTTCCCTACATTCGTGGAGCTGAGCGAGACATGATGCATCATTTTTCCAGTCCACACTTGACTATTTGTAATCCAATGGCTCAGATTTGGCTAGAGTATGGAGTTTGCTACTGTTTTGTAAGTTGGAATGACATTGTCGCAGCGAGGTGAGGGTGCTCTGCGGTTGTGTTTCTGTGGAGGGACTGCACACAGTTTGGGAGAAACAGTCTTGTGGTGCACCTAGACTTTGCAACTGTCTTTAGTTGTTCTCATTCTACAAGAACAAAAAAACCTATTGTAAAGTCTCTGTCTGGACCATTATGTTCAAGAAGTCGATGTGATTTGAAAGTTCAGTCCTGGAGATAGTTTTCAGAGTGCATGGCAGAAAGGACCCGGAAGGCCACACAGCCCCGAGGTCCTTTTGCGAACCCCACCCAGCATGCCAGTCAAGTCATACACCCCCGCCTGAGCATTGCCCAATCTTGTCATAGCACTAACAAAATTTTCAACTCATCCCTGCTCGTTTCTTACGCACTTGGGCTCATAAACCGTCAACCGCACGCCCATTCACAAGCAAATCGGAACATATTCGACTTGAAAAGTTCGGGTATGGTGTAGCGGTAACATCCATGACTCTCATCGCCGTCTCAGACGAGTGATTGATCTCATGAGCCCGGGGTTCGACTCCCCGTATCCGAGGATGATCTTTTGCCTTTTTTCTCTCTCTTTTTTCTCCCCTTTTACTGCTATATCTTGCTCTTCTTGTTCTTCTCTTTTACCTTTCTTTAGTTATCTTCTTTACTTGATTCATTGTTTTATTGTTCCTTATTAACTTCTTTTCTCCATGTCCCTCTCCTTTTACCAAATCTGTAACTTTTTTGTTGTCTTATTCTTAAATGGCCTCTCCCCCTCTACTATATGAACACTGCCAGCTCACTCAATGATGCATATGCGCTATCATGATCTCTCCCTTGAGCATAGACCAGCAACATAGATTGTAATCATATGCATATATTTCCAGTATGGTGGTGAAAGCAACAACAGCACTTCTCTCATTTCTTCTCCCACATTGGCTCATCATACTCATGGCTTGAGTACTTAAATTTGTCATTGCTTTTGCGTGCACACATACCTCAAAATCGAGGGTTAGGGTGACTGACCCGCTTTTCCATAATTTTTAGCCTAATTCCCATGAGGCTGAAGATGAATTGAACTACAGGTACTAGATGAGTTCACTTTCAATACATAGACGTCATGATCTCTGTGAATCCCTGTAGAACTCCTTCCCCAGCCATGCTCTACTTTCATGGTTAATCACTCAAGCACTTCCGAGCCTTAGCCCTGTCCCTTAGCCACAGGGCCAGGACTTACAACCATCTACAGATCTAGCACGACTGTAATTTGCCTGTACCTTGCCTGTATCCGTGAACGGTCTCCATGTCCACCCTGCTCCGGAAAGAAAGAAAGAAAGAAAGACGAAAGTCAAGCTACACTGGATTGAATGTCACACCCTGAAGGATCCCATTTGAGCTGATGTGACATGGGCCTTCAACTACTAGCACAGCTTGATAGCCTTCACTGTACTATTATTTCTCAACTCTCCTTCTGAAAAGTATCTTTAAAAGATCTTGCGAGTAGCTTTCGGGATCGGGACAAGCAGCTTGCACGGGGTTGCGAGGACCCCCCGTAGAGCGGGATCTCTTCGTCCACACGGGAGACAAAATGCTTAGTACAGACGGCCTGTTGAGACCTCGGGAGTCAACCCGGACTGTAAACACAGTATTCGCCATGATGAGCACCTGTGGACATTTCCCAAGATAGATTCCATCAGCACAGGGGGTTCAATTTCACATAGAAACTCAGTATTAACCTATGTCGAAAACCTGATTCCCATTTGCACCATAGATTGCTTTCTTCAAGGCCCGGAAGAAGAGCCTATGCACCACCTAAACAACCCAGCATGACATCCTGTGGGTTCGTTGAGGTAGGCTGTTTACGATACCAACCAATTATACAACACAACGTGCTGCAGTTTCCAACATTGCTATGTGCCCCTTTAAGTTCCAAGGTTGCATGCTGGCTGTATACTAGGGCTTTGTAATATGTAATATACTCCTGTTTACGTTGTTGGGTAGGGTGCTTTGCTTGCGGCTGTCAACTCTGACCCCCCTTGCGGAGCGCTCACGAGTCAGCGATCGTGAAAACTTCAACGACAGCCCTGGAGACCGAAGCAGTAATGTAAAGCACAACATGAAGTGCGGATTTCAACAATTCGAATTTCCGATATGGTGTAATGGCTAACATTTAGCACTCTCACCTCGAATGAGAGTTCCTGCTAGGCTCAGGGCTCGATTCCCTGTATCGGAGATATTGCAACTTGCGTATGTAGTTTCTTTTTCTCGCGACCTTGTGTGTCAAGCCGGGTAACCACGCCTTTTTCTCTCTCTTTGCTTTGCTCCTTTTCATGAAATTCACTTGCTCGTAGTTTCAAGAAAGCATTAACTTCGGTCTTTTTTCTTCTTTCTTGATTTTCTTTCCCCTCTCGTGTGGTTTCTGTAATTTTACATGTTCATATATTATACAAGTGCTGTTTGAGTGGGTGGAGAACTCCCGAGAGTCAGTAGTTCTAATTAGGCCCCCCCCCCCCACCTCGCTGCAGTATCTGCTCATGGAGTTTCCGCTTTATAAGAAAATTGTTTTGGGCCGAATTTCACAATCTAATTTGCTTTCGAGCATCTGCCTATCGGGTATGGTGTAGCGGTAACATCCATGACTCTCATCGCTGTCAAAGACAGGTGATTAATCTCATGAGCCCGGGGTTCGACTCCCCGTATCCGAGGATGATCTTTTTTTGCATTATTGTTGAAGCTTTTTCTCGAGACTTGATAGGCTGATATCTCTCGATGTTAAACTCACAACGGCTCTTCTTTCAGAATCCGGATGAGTAGACTTGTCGACTACGGCGCCTCTTTGTATGAGGTGACACGACTGTCCTCTCTGACGTGCAAGTCCTGGCTTATGTTTGTAGTTCATACGCAGCATTGCTGCTCTACAATGACACAATGAACGGTATATTTTGGTCATTTGTATCGGCAGCCCGTGACCGTAAGACTACCGAGACTCCTTTCTCACAAGAATTCCTCTTAGTTTACTGCCCGACTCCTTGGTGTGTGTGTGTTTGTATATCCAGCCATGTTGGTGGAAGCCCTGCAAGGATATTGACGGGGTCGGGATTTCCGGGGCGGCAGCTGGCGGGGGTTACAAGTAAATGAGTGCGAGCCGGAACAACTTCCACAGTTCACCTTTCCAAAGTGGTCCTCTTATTGTCGTCACAAGTTTCCCTGTTTAAAAAGTCGATCCAGCCAACCTCAGCTTCTCGCTCCCATCGGACGAATGAACACCAACGAGCAGCACAAACACGAGGTCGCCGGGTCACACAGGACCTGCAGGCTCCAGTCAAGACATGGGGCAAAACGCCCTCTCCCGGTGCTGATAGGCCGCCTCATACGTCTGACGAGAAGTGCCGGGCGCACAGCACACACGACTTTGGAACTCCTGAGTGGCCACAGAGATGGATGAATGGGAAGAGGAGGGCCCCCTCTCATCTCGCAGATTCTAAGGTAGTTAGCCTGTCGGCCAGCGGCAGGATGTTTATGAATGCAATTTTTCCCCCCTTCTTTTTTGGTCTCTTCCTTTTTTCGGGAGCGGGCGTTCATGGCCAGACGGTACCGAGAGACAAGCCCGCCAAGACAAGACCCCCGTACATAACGGCCGGAGTCGACCCCTTCTCTTACGTCGTAATGACCGCGATGCGGCTACAAAGCAACGA
Source organism: Cryphonectria nitschkei (assembly GCA_006503525.1). Taxonomy (NCBI): domain Eukaryota; kingdom Fungi; phylum Ascomycota; class Sordariomycetes; order Diaporthales; family Cryphonectriaceae; genus Cryphonectria; species Cryphonectria nitschkei. The sequence goes on from LAZJ01000045.1 coordinate 42,631, forward strand.
ACGCCCTTCCGTAGGCAAGTCAGCATTTCTTTCGGTCTACTTATTTTTATCTACTTGATTTTTCAATGCTCGTTTGCGAAAACAAAACCTGTACACAGATAGCCAGCGAACACCTTGAAGCCAAGGTGAAAGATAAATTGTGCAAGCCGGCAGAAGGCGTCATGATAAACAACGAACGCGCCGACGTTCTTGCTCTCTCGGGTGGGCTGACACGTGTGACAAGCACGTCGTGTCCTGCAGCAGAAAGATTAGAACTGCAGCACCTATCCGACCAGGGGGGGCTGACTAGCTCTTTGTGCTCCCATGTGACATATGCAAAAGCTCTGCCAGCTCTTCCTGTTGGTGTTATCGTCACTTGTCAGCCACGGGCTTATCCGTTTTGATGGATACGACCCTGGGGACATCATCTCCTGGCCCCAGCTGCCAAACGGCAAGACGGGAGGGGCCCTTGACGGCAATTTCACTATTTCTTTTTAGCAAATCCTCTTGTTCACCCCAGCAGGGTTGCTCTTAACCCAAAAGGAAGCGAGACAAGTACATTGTGTTTGCGCTGCTGCGGTGAGGAGGACAAACCCACCCTCTCTTCTCCCAGCGATTCCGATAGGCACAAACATCACGCAGGATTCCGAAATCCTCCTCTTCCCTTCTGCTGCCGTGTCTATCTACCTCTCTCTCTCTCCTTCTTTGAAACCCTTTCCCACCCACAATACGTCGTCCTTTTCCTGCCTTCAGATGGTCAGGTTGCGATCTAAACTCCACCTGAGCCGGCAGGGACGCAAGTCATCACTGTCGCATGCGTCGTCTCTCCCGGATCAATGCAACGCTGCTGCTCCTCCAGTCTCTCTTGGAGCAACCGGGTTCCCTTCCTCGTCACGCCCAGGTCCGATCTTGGCCACACTCCCTCAGGAGCTGCTCGTCAGGGTAACCTCTTTCTGCGACTTTAGCGACATCCTGAGGCTCCGTCGCTCGTGCAAGGCGCTCCGTCTCGCGTTCGGCCAGTCCTCCGTGATCGAGTTGGTATCGTTGCGCCTTGTAAGTCTCTCTTCCGCCCCCCCGGGTGCACCCCATGTCCCCACACACCCACCAACACCCACCACCCAAACCCAAACCCACACCACCCGCTTCCTTTCTCTCTCTAATTGTCACTTTCTCCTTCTCTCCTCTCAAACCCCCAGGGCCATCTTGGGCCATAATTCCTGGGCTCCACTCCCAATTGTTTCCCGGCGTCCTCGCCTCTGCACTGAAATTACTGACGTGCTTGTCATGGCGCTTCTTTGAAATAAAAAAGATGGACCCGCACTCCACCCGCGGCACGCCTAGTCGAGATGTGTTATTAGGAATGATCAAGACGCAGCTCGATGCCGAGTCGAGGGACGAGGACTTCAGACAGGACATCTTCCTCTGCCTGGCCGTGACCCTGCCCCCCAGACAGCGATCCCGTATCAAGCAAGCTTTTGGCTCAGTGTTGGCCAGGGCACGCATCAGTGGTTCGGGCAGGGATCCAGCGCGTGGGGGCGACCCGCCTGACTTACACGACCGCTTCGACAACGATGACAACGAGGTTTCTGCCGAGCTGGAGAGGAGGCTGGGCGTCGTTTCGACTCTTCTTGTCCTGGGCTGTCAGTCAAGTCCCCAACAATTTCCTTCCTGCCATATTGTCCCACTCTCTCCCTCTCTTTCTCTCATGTCTCTTCCCCAGACAAACACACTTGCACACACACAACCCCCCACCCCCCACACCTTAACAATTAATTGTTATTAGGGTTCCCAAAGATAGGAGATGATACCCTTGGCTGACCCACCTGCCAGATTCGGACGTATGTGACCTGACTATAGGAAGACAACTGATGGCCATCAATCACTGGTCCGCCAAATCAGATATATGGGCCGAGAGGAGGCTGTTGAAGCATAAACAAATCAGTCTACAACTAGCCTTCTCCATGGTCCTCGGCCTGATACACCCATCAGCTTGGTCAGATATGCTGGCGACTGGTCCCGTATACCAGACCCTCGCCCAACGCGTCAAGTCAGACTTTAGAGGCGCCGAGCTCACGTCCTCGAGCCAGAGCTTCTGGCTCAGCTGGGAGGGTCTGCACACGAGATCCCTTCAGCTCGCCGCCCTGATCGCCTACATCTTCAGGACGTGCGGTTTTGAGGATGTGCCGCGGTCCGACCTGTTGCCCTTGCTCCGCGGCCCAGCGCAGACAGCAGCAGAGACGTCGTCGTCGTGCACGCCCCCGGTGCCTCTGCTCGAGAATTTCAGCGAGGGTGGCATCAAGGCGCATACCACCAGCTCCTGGCAGGACTGGTACGCGGCCCGGACCCGAGACCTCGTCAGTGCCATCGAGGACGATGAGTGGTATGGCTACTACATCTACACGCTCGAAGACACCGACAACATCAGCCCGGCAGGCCAGCGCGACCCAGCCATGGAGAACGTTCACTTCAAGCTGGGCGGGGGGCTGGCTTCTCCTCAGCCGCCGCCACCACTGCTGCCAGTGTCCAGCGCCATCTCCCAGCACAGCGACGTGACCAAGGCAACGGCGTCGTCGTCGTCGTCGTCGTCGTTGTCGTACGCTGCTCGCCCCACCAAGGTGCCGCTCGAGGCCAGAGGTGGCAAGGACGGGATCACGGGCGAATTTGACTTTGTGGGCTCCGTAAACACCAACAGCGGCGTCGTGAGCATGCGCAAGAGGTACCGCGGGGCGCACTACTGGGACTACGACGGAGTCATGACGCCGCTCGGGATCGTGGGCGAGTGGGGGCGCGAGGGGACTGGGTTTGATGGCTACTTTTGGCTGTGGAAGCGGAGCTGGATGGTGGGGGATGCGGTGCAGAGGACTGTTGCGTATTATTCTTGAGGTCGCTAATCTTGCTTTGGTCCTTGTTCGGACATGGGATATCTGCTGGGATTGGCAGGCTGGATGGGTCGGCTATTAGGTTGGGAACTGGGCATTGGTTGGGCTTTGGAGTTCTTGGGACGACAACACGGGCTTCGTTACAGGGATATAGAGTGGTTTCTGCTGTCGACAGTCAGACTCTCTGCCTTTCACTCGCAAGAATTTTCATACCATTACTGGTTTAATACTGAGTGAGATATCGTCGCTGGTTATCGTCATTGGAAGTTGCGTGCTGAGACGCCTTGCAGCTCTTGTTCTCGTCTGCACTCGAGGCATGTGATTGCCCTGGCGATTTTTCCTCCAACCAAGAGTACAGAGTGGAAAAGCCTTGCACGCCATTCTCAGCTTCTGCCATTTCAACCCACGAGCAGACTTGAACAAGACACCTACGATCTCTCGATACAACGATACATCTTGACAAACAATAGATCGCGAGACCAACGCAACGACGCAGGGCGACTCGTGAGACCACATCAATTCAAGCTGAACCGAGAGCCCCGCAAGTACGAACCTTCTATCTATCTCAGGTCAAACAGTCAAGAGGATTGACCGTTTAAACAGAAGGAACTGTACAGACCAACTGCCATCGTGGGGTTGATCGAGAGCAAACCCGTGTGAGTTCTTTCCTCCTGGGTAATTGAATTTCCTCGCCACCTTCCTGTTATTTTCACACAGGAACCTCGTCAAGCTTTACCGCGACAACCAAGTTCTGAGCTGACAGCGAGTACTCACTAGCAATATCTGCCTCACAGTCACCTCGGTCTAGTCTATGGCCATATTTCGGAATACTTCAAGAAATCGAGTTCGAGAAGGAGTTCCTTTGCTGAAAGTCAACATGAGAGAAGTTTGACAAAGCTCCCAGCCTCCAGACCTTACGCCTCGCCTGCTCTCCTCGCTACTTCCCAAAACGCCGACCCAATCTATCCATTGGTCCTTCTCTCTTCATCAAGGTCGAAGAACCCCTTTGCTATCCACTGAGCTTCGATCTTACTCGACCACCTCGACTTCTCTCTGCCAAGACGAAAGATGTCGGCGAAGCTACCTAAAACTGACGACAGGCTCAGTAGGGAGGACTTGAAGTATAAAAAGGAGCAAGCCCTGATGTGGCTGTCCAGCAAGCAAGAGCTGATCGGCCCTTTCCACAAGATTGCTTGCTTCCACGTGGACAAGATCACGGTGTGGTACCTCGCACCCAGCACCTCGTCTCTCGTTCGCGAAACAAAGAACATTATCGACGCCATCACTCGATACAGGCAGGCGCATAGTCATCTCACTGAACAGTCAAAGAGGGAGTACACCGCTCAGATGAACCATGACTTGTTTGGACGCCTATTAGCTATTGCCGCTATGAACCGCGGTGCCAACGGCCAACCTGCTCTGCCTCCCTCGATCGCTAAACATGGCTCTAGAACATCTGAAAGCAAAGGATTCGCACAGTCTGATTTCAACTGGTTCACGACATGGTATTTGCACAAATTCAATACCTTGCTCTGCGAAACACGTTCCCCAAGCAATACTCCAAGCACAATGCCAAGCAAGACTGTGAGCGAGGCTCCAAACAGAGCCCCAAGCGATATTCCAAGCTCGGATCCAACCAAAATTTCCAAAAAGACTCCGAACAATATGCCCAACGCGGTTCCAAATGAGGCTCCAGGCACAACGGACAACACCGAGACTGCTGCCAAAGCGCTATTCCGGTCAACTTCAGCAGACAATTCCTCTTCCAAACCAGCCCCGCCGGACGCAGATGAACCTCTGGTTTTCCTTAAGTCACGGAAACGCTCCATTGATGACCACCAGACCCTTCAGCCTGCGTCTAAACTTTCACGTACGAGCACTCCCACGTCGCTAGCCGCACCCACTACAAGTCGCAATTCGACGGGCAGCTACGTCTCATTGCCTCAATCTGATCGGTGCCCCCATAATGCAGCACCTTACATGCCGTATCCGAACACAAGGACCTCAGCTTTCCCCTCCCTAGCCACCCGATTCGCTGAGGCAGAGTACGAAGCAGTTAAAGCCAAGGAAGAAACACAGTCGCTTCGCACAGCCAACGCAGCCCTTAGCACAGACCTCGACAAGATGAAAACCGAGATTGAGAAACTCTCTGCCGAGAACCAGGCTCTCGTCAACGAGCTGAACAAAAGCCGTGAAGAAACACGCAATAATGAGTTATCCGCTCACAAGGAGCTCTCCAAGGTCATAATGGAACGCGATGAGGCGCGCAGAGAGGCTAACAAATGGGCCGAAGCCTTCAGCAGGATCAACTCAACCTGTCGATCGGTGCTGTCTGACCTTCAAGTCGAGTTTGATGGACAGGTCGAGCATGGTGACCACGAGCATGTCAAGTACAATCATCAGGATGGTTAAGTCGAACAGCACGTGGTATGGTACGTCCGAACGCGAATTGTTCGAAGCTAGTGGTGGGCGGCAGGGGTCCAGACGGCGCCCCAGTCGACGCACTGGTCCATGGCTGACAGGGGTTGCGAGGACAAACGTCTGCGTACGGGGACAAAGCAACGTCCGTATACTTTTGTCACAACCCTATGAGCACTTTGATATATGCTGACTGATTCACGGAGGAGACAGCGAAGAGAGACGGCAGAAATAGTGGCGTCTCTGCGTGCGAGGATGATGCCTTGGGTCAGACGAAGGGGGACGGACAGTACGTGAATAAATCCGGCTCTCACAGTTTTTATTTTTTATTTTTATGGACGACAATGGAAATCGACGAGGACGTCAAGCTTCGTGGGGGCTGGGCAGACTGGTATGGACATGGACCACCGCACTTGGGGGTATTGGCCTGGATAGGTATCTTGACAATCCAGATCCACAGCAATGCATTGAATTATGCCATTGAGGCACCATCACATTTGTATGGGCGTCGTATTTTGGCCCCCCGTGCCCCCCCCCCCTCTTTAGTTGCTCTCATGGGGCGACGGCTAAGAATACCAACGTCAAAGAAAGGGGCATGGAATGATCGCCAGAATAGGAAGGGACATGACCTAGCCGAGACATGGCTCTAAGAGGCCTAAATTGTGGTAAAGTGAGTGCTCTGCCAAACAACCATGTAAGACGTCGCTACTAGATCCTGTATGACACGGTGGTGGTGGTGGTGTTGTCTTCTTTGTGCTAATCATGAGTGAGCAGCCAAACGCAGAACAGGTACAGGTCAATTGACCCACCTACCTACCATGGTAACGTCGACCAGACTTTTTGCCACTGTAAATGGGGGCCCTCGTGAGAGCAGTCCAGAAAAGATCAGATGGGATGGCATCCGTGCAACCCCACCCAAGGTGCTCCCCTGCTATACCACTGCGAACCCTCGATAGACCATGTTAATGAACTGTCCTGTCTGCGCGTGGGTGGACACAGTTTTTGTTTTATTCTTGGACACACGTCCCGCCAGCAGCAGGTAGGTCAGTCTGTCCGCTGTGGTATGTGTTTGCCTACTGGTATCATTATTATCAGGGGCCCGGTGCAAGAACAATGGCTTTTCTTCTTCTTATTTTCCAGGTAGGTTAGGCGTGGGCACTTGGCTCTCCTAAAGTTACTAACAATAACGAGACCACGGCACCGGGACGGACGCCCCCTCCTGCAGTCAATCGGCAGTACGATTTCAATAGATCGGACGAAAATACAACCTGATCATGCATGCATGTGTGGTGTGTGTTGCAGGGTGCCTGTCAAAAGTGCGAATCGAGTTTACAGTACCAGCCTTGCCAGGCTTCGAAAAGTACTACAGTGGGGGGGGGGGGTGGAAGGTCCTGAGCGATCTACCACAATGTATGTTGTGAGTGATCTAAAAATACCACGGGAAGTAGGGCAACGAGGGGTAGCCCGAAGTTCGGCAGGGCAGACCCACAGCCAGAAAGGATGCTTAAAAGTAAGAGGTGGGCCGCAGGGTTGACGTCGAGGCCTGGGGTGACTGTATGGGCCCTCGGATCTCGCGGCGGCCTCGATGCAACCAAGACTTGTTTTGTTCCAAAAAGAGGGTAGAGTAATCAATGTAGGGCTGTGAAACCGGAGAAAGTTTACCATGGTATGATGAGGAATCGGCTCAGGTTGTATCTCCTAGATTTCAGGCAGTCCTGCGTATATCGAAGGAGATGTGTATGGTGGTGACACATAAAACGGCGACAGGAAGGAAGACCGGGCCATGTGGCATTCTTCAAAGTGCTGCGGGTCTGAAGTATGGAGCTGACCATCGATGCCATATGAAGTGAGTAAGCCACTGCAGCAATGCATGTACTTGGACACACTTTTTGGTGCTTATGCTTCGCTATAAGTGTACGTAGCCAGGCCAAGAGGCTGCGCGACGAAGCCGTGCAGTTACGCAGAACATGGGCCACATGCTGTGGCACATCCCCAATACCACCTTTGCTCTTCCTCCTCATACTTTTCCTCCGACTCTTGTGCCATGGAAGAAGTTTCCATTGCAGGGCCTCACATCATCATCTCACCTCAGCTGAAAATATGTGGGGGCCCTATATTGGCTTGCCAGTTAAGGCCCTTGGAGTTGTAGATGCTTCTTGACCAGTGGCAGGCTGGGGCGTAACGGAAGACTTGGACGAACAAGGCTAGCACCCACAGGCAGGACCCATCGTTGCTAGCACGGTACTAAGGTACCGCTAACCTGTACTACTTTGGTGCACTTTCTCATTCCCACTGCCTTGGTCGCAACCCGCTTTCTTGGGGAATCTTCAACAACTGTGTTCCCACCTTATCTGCAACTGCCACCTGGGATCCTTTGATTCCCCTCACTGCAACCCTCTAGTACACGCAGGTGAGACTCGTTACTCTACTCTGCCTCTGTGTCTCTTGTCTTCCTCTTTCTCTTACTCGTCTCCCCCCCCTCCCTCCTAAACCTCGTCCATCAAGGCGATCATCAGTTGCTTGTTGTGTAGCAATATGGCCTCCGCCCTTTGAGACAAGAAGGGCATTTTCAGCCACGACCCTTACCATTCATTGCGCCCTGCTGTTCCCAGGGACTACCGTCGGGACCACCATCTCCTCCACTGCCGCTGAGCAGGCTTCACGTATCATATGCCAATTAGTGAACCACCCCGCCTCAATCCGGCCCCCCCTCCTCCCGGCCAGACCAGGAACCTCAACCAAGGGCTCATTTTCCAGGGAAGAAGGGTAAAAACTCGCTATCCTCTTATAGAATTCTCATTCCAAGGCTCTTCTATGCTTCTTGACGTCTTGCAATCTCAATCATGTCAGTACATTGTCTTCCATTTACGTCCCTTGTCCTGGCACACATAGTTTCTGCACAGTTAGCCCCGCCTACCGAAGTCAGTGCTCGTCACTCTTCACGCACCTCTTCCCTCCTGCTGGGCCCCTGATCAGACGGCGAGCGCATAGCAAAGCTGGCAGCTGACGCCTTTCTTGTTTGAAAATGTCTTCTAGCATGTTGCGAAAAAAGGAGGTCTTCACCATCATCACTCCCATCCCGGGGTTCATCCCCCGCCAGCTGGCCATCGATATCCTCCACAGCCATTCAGAGGTGATCATGGTCAACCCTCTGGTTCTGGACCACAAGCCCATCAAGGCGCCCCGGAATGCAGCCGCGGACGAGTACTACTCGACATGGTACGAGATCTCGCAAAAGATCCAGTTTGTCCCTGGGATAGGGAAGATAGGTTCGGGCAAGATCAGCTTCAACGGCTGTTTCCATGACATGCCCTGGGGCCTGCAGACGCACATCTATGCGCCCATGAACGTTGACCTGAAGAACCGCTACCGTATCGCCGGAAACCAACCCGGCATCGAGCCTCCCGAGCCCCAGGAGATCGGGCTGGTCGGCGCCCCCAGCGACGGGCTCTACCTCAAGGACGACGTCGAGATCAAGTGCAACGTCGCCATGGTCAGCTTCGTCAAGAGCCAGCTCAAGACGGCCTCCAAGGAAATGGTCGACCGCATCATCAGGAAGGCCGAGCTCCTGGACCGCGGCGAGCTGCATGCCATGATCGAGAACGGCAAGCTGCGCACCATCAACCCCAACGACAGGACCAACACCATCACCTCGAGTGGCTCCATGTCGCCGCCCCCACAGCACTCGCCGACTTTTATGGACCGTACCGGCACCATCTCGCCCGAGCCCAGGCCCTACCAGGTGCCGCGTCCGGCCTCGTACCAGCAGTTTGCCGGCAACAGGCACCCGCATGCCGACCAGACAGCTCAGAGCCCTCACTGGTCCGCTCCCTACGGCGGCATCCACCAGACGCCCTCGCAGCGCCAGAAGGCTCCTGCTCCCCTCGTCGCGCACGCCGAACTGCCCGCTGCAACCCCTACACCGCCCGCCGCCGCCGTGGAGATGCCCGGCGACTTCTGCTACCCGCCGCAGGCCTCACCAGGCCTCTCACTTCCGCTGCCGTCGCCCACCTACACCTCGGACCGCGAGTCCAATTTCTCTGCCCAGTCGTCGCGAGCATCACCGCAGCCGCAGCAGCACGCGAGATGGTCCCAGGGCTCCGAGACGTCGGGAGGCAGCAGCGCCCTGTACTCGCCGGGCCTGCCACCCGAGCACCTGCCCACCCACGATGAGGCGCCCGAGCGGGAGCGGGAGCACGCCTTCAACAATAGTTATAGGAATAACGATGGCGAGGCGCCGCCACGGAATTTTGACCCCGTCGCTGCACGCCGCGCGCAGTATGTGACGAGCACGCCGCCGCCGTCGTCGAGGTCGTATGCGTACAACCCAGCCGACTATGCCAATGTGAGAAGAGGTTCGCCGATGGGAGCAGCGAATTATGGCCAGAACCAGTGAAGCAACAAGGGTTGATGGAGGAAGAGGTGGATATGTTGACTTTTCTTGTTCTGTTTTGTCCCCTCCCTCGATGCCAAAACTTTGGAGAGAAACCAGTCGTCATGACAATGACAGGCCTGTATGTGTGTATATGTGTATGGAGTGCCAATTCCTCGTTTAGTGTGCCCTGGCGTTTCGGGAAGTCGTGAAGGATCTCTGATTGTGATATGGCGACAGATTACTGGAAGGACTATGGGACTTGGCTCTCTCAAACTTGATATCCAAATACTTTTCTCGGCGGTCTTTCAAGCAGCCAAGACTTTTTGTTCTTCTCTTTCATTTGTCACTGGCGTCAGTTGGGAAGAGCCCGGAACTTGTTGGCGGCGGCAGTGTCAACGCGATAACCAGTTGGCGACTGGACAATGTTATACTTCCATGTCTATATACTACGAGATTCAATAAGAACATTTGGACTTATGGAGGCGGCCCTCTTCATAGTGTGTGAGCAGCGCCAAGTATGTGTGTATCGACGAGGTCGAATCTTCAACCAAACGCGCCAGAGAGACGAGAGGCATCAGACTCTCCGGAACGAAGCAGATACTTTGCAGCGCACACAAACATTGTCGCCCTGATAAGTAAGTTTTATCGGTACCTTTCACGGTGTCCAAATGCATCCGCAAAATCAGGCTCAGCAAACTGATTTGGCGAGTTTCTCTACCAGCATTGGGGGAGGACGTCGCAGCACATCTCGTCGGCCAGCCTGTCACTCGCTGCTCTACAAAGACAGACTTGTGGCTCATACACACCATGTGATCCAGGCCTTCCGTCCCCTGTGCAAGATATTTTTTGATTTACTTCGTACCTCTTGATCTCCTTGACTTTCCAGCGTTCTTTTGCGTGACGCGCGCGAGCGGTGTGGTCTGTTGCCCCCCGGCCCCCTTCTCCTCCACCAAGCAGCAGGGAGTATGGCATGCGCTGGGTATGTGTGCCTTCACGTGGCCATCTCAGCGTACGTGTTTGGTCTCTGATCGTATGGAAAGGTGGTTGGGGCATAGGGTGGCTTCTGGGGGCGGGAAAGAGAGGGGGGGGGGGAATGCCCCGCTTGTCCTGGGATGTCTTTGAAGGACCATAACGCCGTCCAAGGCTGGATGCTGGGGATTTTGCCGAGACAACGACTACTTGATATAAGCGAAATAGTCTTGTGGCAGACGTTTCTCGGAGATTCCGCAGCAGCACGAGGGTTTCGCTCCTGGGCAGAGACAGAGAGACTCTTGGATTACCATATTTGTCTCAATTGCGAGGAAAAGCACTGTGATAGGATCCTTTCGTGATGCTGAGTAGTCTGCTGCCAGAGGACCGTTTGATAGCTGAACCGAGGGAACACGCCTCTCTCCCTTCCAGGATTGAGCTGGGAACAAAATTAAAATAAGGCTGAGTGTCAGGAGGGAGAAGACAGCAAAGAAATCTGTATGCCACGTGCAAATATACATATATATAAGAAATCCCAATAGTCTTCTTTGAACTGGCTTCATTAACTCCCCCATCCAGAGGTCGTATACTACGAGCACCTGGGCATCAATACGAGAAAAGGCCAGGAACTAAAGAGCAGACGATGGGCCCACCTGTTCTCGACCGCTCCGTGTTTCTCGTGTGCAGGACAGAATGAACATATCAAGCACATGGCTTCCCAATCCTTGCTTTGTTGGAGATTTTCGCTTGCGGATTTTCTAGGACAAGCCCGCCCCCCCCTCCCCCCTTCCTTGATCCCAATCCGGTAACTAACACGAGGCAGGCCCCACTTGCAGCAGGTCGAAACATCGTCAAAGGTGTGCAGGAATCACGTCTTTCTTTTTTCCCTCTTTCTTTTTGATCCATGTATGTGTCTCGGATGGCCAATCCTGAATGGACAAGGGTTGTCTTGTTCCTTTTCTCTCGCTTGTCCCCTTTCCTCCTGGTTTTCTGATGCCTTTTGAAAGGAAGGGGGGGAGGGAGGGAGGGTGGTGAGCACCTACACATGCGGCCCTAAAGAAGGGAGCAGAGGACCCCGGTTTCCCCACCCTCCTTGGACACCCATACTTAGGTCGTCTATAACAGACCCTGTCGATAAGTTGTAGGCTACACAGAGAACAAGAAACTTGGCCAGTTTAGTTAGTTGGTCATATGGGCTAGTAATTATTGAAATCCAATGTAAGGCGGTAAGTTAGCCATGGAGGTGGTGCGAGGCTGATCTGGGGCGGCATTGGTAGTGTGGCTTGCCAAATGAATGGTGCCCAGTGCTTGGGCCGGTGGTGAGTCTTCGGCGGGTTTTTCATTATTATTATTATTTTTTTGATATTGTGAAGTATCCTTGGCGCTGTCGGCAGAGAGTTTTTGGTTGGGGGAGCCTGTGGGTGTGGTTGTCTGGCCTCTCGACAAGGCGATGGTCTTGAACAACAGCTCATGGAGAGTCCGCTAGAGCCACCTCGGAGAGGAGATGACGGACTGTGATTTGCCTTTGGGGTTGCTTAAGCCCTCGTCTGACAGTAGCAAGGTGATTGGGAGGAGCTTCAGTGATAGAGCAATACTCTAACGTCCATGCTTGATTAGTACTCAAAAGTCTGTAGGTCGTCCCAGCTGCATTTGGTGGTAGGACACACCAAATGTCCGGTGGGCCCATCGATTGTAGGGTCCTCGATATTCCATCCCAGAGTCTTCGGAGTTTCGGTGGAAATTTGCATCAAGCAAGTGCCATAGGACACACTGGGTGTCATGATCGGGAATTTCATGGCAATACTGAGCGTAAAATAACCGTGGCCGTCCATTGGCAATGACGGCCGATGACGTTGCTTCCCCTCCTCCCCTCATACCTTCCTCATGATGCCGATCGGTTGATTCACTGCGTCTTACCATGGAATTATCAGGCCAAGCCAAGCCATTCGATCAACTGGACACACCCAGCAATCCACCACGACATTCAGTAAAAACCACCTACTGGTGACCGGAGACGCCCTCCCCCTTCCCAATGGCGCTCAGCCTCACCGGAGGCTGCACCTGCCAAGGTCTGCAGTATGCCCTCAAGCTGGAGTCTGCCGACTCTGCCAGGACCTCGCTGTGCCACTGTTCGAGTTGTAAGAAGGCATTTGGGGCTAACTATGGGCTGACATCCAAGGCGAGCAACCCCCCCTCCTTTCCAGGCGCCTGCTAGTACACCCCTCCCTGACTTGACAACCGGCCCCCCCCTCTCCCCCTCCCTCAGGTTCCGGTCGAGAGTTTTAGCTATAACAAAGGCGAGCCAAAGCTTTTTAAGCAGAGCAACGGCGTCGTCAGGGAGTTCTGCTCCAACTGTGGCTCTTTCACCTGCGAGTACGGCGTAAGTAGTAGTAGCTGTTCCTGTTGTGCGAGAAGGAACAACTGCGACCCCCGTCCTCCTCCTCCCCCCCTTCTAGGCCCGGTACGTGCTCGGCTTACACGGCCCTTTTGCCGCAAACAGGAACAAGCTGCCGAAAGGTTCAGGTACATCACCTATGGCACACTGGATGACCCCGAAAAGCTGCCTCCCAAGGGTGAGTTCTTTTGCAAGGACAGGGCCAGCTGGATGCCTGAGGTACCTGGTATGTTTCTATGTGTGCGCGCGGTGCTTCTCTCGCCGTCCACCGAATGTCTCATGAAACGAATGAGCTGGCTGAGTTGCTGCCTAGGACTCTTTCACAAAAAGCAGATCAAAGAGTGATGTGGGTGAATGTGTTGGCATTTTAGCTGGTCTAGGAGTTGAAAGGAAGGGTGTGTGTGTGTGTGGGAATGTTACTTCGGCCCACGGGATGGGCGCTCATGTACTTTGCATGGGTGGGCTATGCTGTCGTGGCTACGTGCGTACGCCGGGAGAAACGTATAGCAAGAGACGTACTAGTGATTTCTTTGGTGTTACTTTTGTGAGAGCAGAAGAGAAGGGGAACAGAAAGGCGCAGCATGGCCTCGGACACATGGCCTGTATACCGTCTTTCTCTAGCGGGGTCACGTCGTGTGAGCCTGTGCGTCCGCTGCTTGGGAGGCGACCAAATACCGAGCTGGAGGTGATACAGTGCGAAGTCTGTAACCACAGATATCGACAAGTTCCATCGTTTCTTGTCTGCCTAGATCGTCATCAGTGGACGGTATGGACGGACTCGTGTGTCTTTTTTGAGTCGAGACATGCCAACGACAACGTTTTCACTAGGAAGGAAGATGGGGGGAAGAGAAGGAAACAATTTCGTGGTCCACCGAACGACACAATACACATATGCGCCAAGATGTTACGACGATGAGAACCCCATTGCACGACGGTGTGTAGTGGTGTGTTGTTGCCTCGCAGCTCTAAACGACCAACCCTCTCCCTCCCTGCTCATCTCAAACTTCTAGTTTGAGCAAGAGCAGATAGATGCCTCGCCCCAACCTCAGCCGCTTGAGAGAGACGTCTCTACATGGTGAAAAATATGTAGAAGAAAGAAAGGAGAAAAATCCGTCTTTCTCAGTCTTCCTGCAAACAAAATGAAACCGCCACTGGGGGAGGGAGGTGGAAGCATCGGCCACTTCATCGACCAGATGGGGGGAACGACCCTCCTCGTCCGCGCGTACTCATAAGTGGCCAGTCTTCAAAAAGGCCACCACCAGCGACCACCACCACCACCACCACCACCACCACCACCACCACAACGCACACCGCCTCGAGGCGGTAACCGCGCAAACACGTAAAATTGCATGTTTTAGATCAGAATTAAAGTCGCAACCCTCTCGGAGAGGTAAGAGTGCTGCTGTGGAGGTGAGGGAGGGGCGGGACTGCGTTATAGTTTGCGAAGCGCTCATATAGGTGCCCTCCTTAGCCCTCACGTCGAGGACGCATGAATTTCTCGGTCTGCGACGATGGAATAGAAAATTATCGTGTCACAATGGGTATAGAACAGTAGATGATTAGCTGTTGGGCCCCAATGTAGTGTGTACTATAGTACTTGTTGTCCAGGTCACACTTTTTTTTGTTCTCTCTGTTTCGATTATTGGGAAAGGGGGGGGGGGTGTGGTTGTCGACGATCAGCCCGGAAGTGAGATGCAACCACTGTAACATAATAAAAAAATGATACTGCAGTCATGTTCTTGGGGCGTCGGACAGCCATGGCGGTCTACCTGTTGAAGCCCAAAAGAGCCCCCAAAAAAAAGAAGGCAAGCCGCTGGCATAAGCTTGCATTTGAATCACAGGTCAATCATGTTGCTTTTTTGGCCAACTGCGCGGTCGATCCCGTTATCATCAATTTCTCCATAAGGCCTGACTAAAGAAACAGGACGCCCTCGCGATCAGCCCTCGCCATAGGAACCTGGATGCCATGTGATAACGCTGCGACGTGTAGCCGAGAGCCTTGAGAAACCAAAGAGGGGAGATGTACCGAACAGCTGTGCAGGCCTCATGATTCCGTCCGTTGCCAATAAATCACGTGGAAGACCCAGCTCTGGACCGCAGCATCGCTCAACACATAGGCAGAACCTAAACACTCGAAATGTCGAGCCGGCCAGTGTACCTACCGACCTGACCTATCAGTCAGGTGATTCTGACGCCGTGGCATGTACAGCAGCTTGTACCAGCGTGCCACGAAATCAAACAATTAGCAAGACACACTTTCTAGGCCTCGTGGCTGTATAGAACGTGCTTCCGGGTGGACCGATGGGGGGGGGGGGGGCGCATTTCTCATAATCATCTCACGCCAGGGAAAGGCTCTGCGACCCTGCAGACATTTACTGCATATCCCCCCTCCTCTTCGGCTTTCACCTGCATGGTAGGGTTCTGTGGCTTGAGTCAAAATCAAGGCCCAACGCCTGAGGCGGAGAAGAGAAAGAAAGAGAGAAGAAAAGAAGAGAAAAGCTGGCTGAGAGCTTCGTTTGGGTCTCACCGACCCAGGGCGGTGCTTCTGTAGCCTCGTCGCAGCTACGGCAGTTTCAACATCGTTGCGCTGCGATCTATGCACGCATACAAGTACTTTCTTATTCCTGTTTGGGTATGTGGTTCCAGCGGGACCCCTCGGCATATGACAGCAAGCGAGCTGATGATAATCGGAAGCGAGAGATCGTGTCGAAGTCGCGCAGGAAATGGTCCCATACAAGCATCGAGTCAGGATTCTCGGTGAGTGCGACCACGAGATCTCGATGCTTCCCCGTGATTGCATGATGCAGTAATCGACAAGAAGGCGGACGACCGGAGGGAAGACGAAACACAGATGCGCCCGCCCAAGGTGGTCCTCATCCGGTCCAAAAGGAGCCGTTCAATCAAAGTCACAGACTCCACGCGACATTGTAATGCATGGCTATGGGCTGCGCAATGGTTGCACCCAATAGAACACTAGATCGAGGCCCGGCGTAACACCCACGCCGCAGAATTTGGAGAACGCTGGCGCTGCTTCGGATTGCTTGCCTGCATACAGCGCAGCAAGGACGCCCGACCGTGAGAGGCTATTGCTGCATGCCCAGCAGCTCAGCACACGAGGTGGCAGTGCATTGCAGGCCGGCAACATGACTGACGCCTCTCGCCCAGCTAAGTATGCGGGCGGCTTCTGGAAGCGAATGCAGCCCTTCATCGCGTGCATCGAGAGGCCAGGCTAAGGGGGGGGGGGCTAACGCGCCCTTCGGCTGCAGAGCAAGTAGTTGTCACAATTCCCGGGCGGCGGGGGCTATCGGTCGCAGAAGCAAGGGTATAGGATGCAAGCCAGCTCAGACTTATTTCTTTGAAGGCGCGAAAAGTTTCGAGTTGACAGGTTGGATTAGGCTGGTGGGGGCCCTATTAGGCCCAAAATTTGAGCTATGTAAACGGTCTCCCAAAAGAAAGGAAGAAAGAGGGAAGGGAGGGGGGGAGGAAGAAAGAAAAAAAAAGGGGCACACAAAGGTGTGTTGATGTGCTTGCACAGGTGCGATGGAAAAAGAGGTGCCGGCGACAAGGTTCGACAAAATGTTGCGACCATAGCGAGCCGGAGATGTTGCGGAGAAGGAAGTTGCCCCAGAGCCTATAGGAGGAGAGGAGGGTGGGAACCAAAGCAAATCCAAAAGAGGGACGAAGAATCACATAGGATGGTCTCAAAACCCCTCCAGCAAGACTGGGCACCTTTACGGTTGAGGCTCTGCTACTGCGATTCTGGTCATATCACTGCCCGCCCAGCCAGAGAGGCGCCCCCATAGACGGGCAAAATACAGCCCTGGAATGACAAAAGGGCGCATGTGGTACAGTGCCACAGTCGCAACTAGGCTGAACCAATGAGCAGGCCTCTGCAGAGTCTTTGGCCCCAAGACAGCATGCAATAGAGGGCTCCAGAAGCCGAACCGCGCGCATGCATATGAGTATCGAGAGAAGTATAGCCATGGGCATAACGTGTGTCGACCAGTGTTATGCCAACAGGCCCTGTCCACCTGAAGAGGCTTGACGCCAATAGGCGCCTTCATAGGCCCTGAATATGCAGATAGGAACAGGAGAGAAAAGAGGACAGTGAAAAGGCGTAGAACAGGCTGGCAGGCCGGTATTGTATCTGTACTTTGATTAACCTCGATGAGATATACATGAGGGGAAAGGTTTTGAGTGAATTGATCATTTGGGGTTGGTGGGGGGCCTTCCCGGCCAGGCGCATGGCCAGCCAACGATTTCAGCACAAAACTCACGAGGCTGAGCGCTGTCAGCACAAGCACTTGGCTTCAGAACCACACCATTCCACAACGGGGCCATTGCCCCTTCCATGCCTTTAGCGCGTGTTTGTCTGGTGCCCTCAAGATACAAGTGGATAATTGCTGATCAATTGCTTCGTGGTTGCCTTCTTTCTTTTGCTTTTGCACTTTGGGCGAACCATTTGCGAACCATGGGCAACTTGCAGTGACCAAATACTCGGCTGAACACAGCAACTTTTCCCGGCTCAGCCCTGCTGCGTGTCCCAAGAACCAGCTGTTGCCCTGCTGCAACGAGGTACACGCTCGGAGAAGGCGATGGATGAACGTCGAACACGGGCCATCACCTCGCGTTCCCTGTGACGTTTCCCAAGCAAAAACACCATACGCCAGATCTCTGAGAAACGAGAAACCCGGTGACGCAATCAGCCACCTCGCACACCAAAGTCAAGGTTTCCACCACCGTTGTTGGTCTTGGACTCGAGGTGCGTAGCTGTCCGACCGCCCGAGTCGAGGCACAATGTTCTCGGTAACAGTTCTCAATGTAGAGGTACGAGTTCTGGCGTTCAAAGTCTTCCCCCAATCCTTTCTTGGCCCGCTTCTCTCTCGAAATGTCTTTTTGCGGCCTCGTGCCTAGCCGCGGACGAATCAACACCAAGTCGTCCTCAGAAAGAAAGAAGGAAAAAAAAAACACTATGATTCGTTGTCTGATTTGCAAGATACCAAACGAGCCGGGCAAGGAGAGTTGACCTGACCATGCCCGGGCAACGGTGCTGGCATTTGGTCCACACCACCCGCTCTTCGGTTCGAGGAGCCTAACCGTAAGCAAGCCGCCGCGTTTTTTAGGCCCAAACAAGCCACGTCTCTGTGGTCAGCGCTGGGTTGTGGTGGGAACCAGATCGACAAGACAGAAAACAACATGAGAAAGGGAAAAAAAGAAAGGGAAAAGTGACTTGCGTCCCATGTACTTCGACCCCTCGGCCCAGCGCGATGACGCGTAGCTGGTAGATTTTGGGGTATGTCCCACACTTGACCTTCACCACCATCCATGTACTGGCGCCCCTCATGTACCGTGCCTTGGCCAGGTCTCATGGCCCTTTCTGCCCGCCTCACTTTCGAGGCTCGCAAAAGTGTAGAACCTTGTTTGTGTTTCGTACACTTTGCACTGCGATCCTGTGCAGGTCAGGTGAATGTTATATAGGCTCCCTCCGTCGCCTTGTGCCCGACCATAGTTGTCCCCTCTTCCTCTCACCTCATGCTCTGTTGCCTTCTCTGCTATAAGCATTGACACTTCTTACCCCTCCACGGCATCATACTATTCCCATGACCATGAACCCCCGCCTCGCCACCACGTTCCCAGGAGATGGACATCCTCCGCAGGTGATGCCTCAGCATCAGCAGTCCTTTCCATATCCGGGTCGAGACCAGCAGCAGCGAGGCTTCTCGCGACGACCAATCAAGCCTCCACACCCGCGGCCAGATATCATCCCTGACGAACTCCTCCGATCAGAGCGAGTCGACCTCAGAGACGAGGTCCTCACGGAGGACGACTATTTCAACCTTCTCTCACAGTATTACCTCTTCCGCATTGAGAAGGTCGAGCCGAGAGAAAAGTACGACGTCAATGGACAGAAAATCAAGCCGACCTGGGCCGACTGCACACGCAGGCTTCTGCCCAAACATGACCAAGCCACAGTTCTCAAACAGGTTCGGCTTCTGAACCTACAGGATAGGGATCCCAAGAAGGGAAAGTGGCCCACCATCCTAAAGAAGCAATCATCGCTCGGTGCCAACGCCCAGAGACAGATTGCAAAAGCACATGAAGACCTCTCGTTGGAGGTCCGCGACAATCGTTTCCATATCGTGCTCGACCAGATCGACTGGACAGAGAAGCCCTTGGAACACAAGCACGGCAAGCCCAAGCGGCGGAGCTCGAACACGAGACATGGCTCGCATGGTAAGGGGAGGGCAAAGGAACGTACTTCCATCCTTGCGTACTTCAAGTCATGCCCACGTCCAGAACATGTTCCCAGCGAGCTGTACCTTCAGCTGCAGCGCGAGGAAGTCGAGAGGCAGGCTTGCAGAGTACAACAGCATCCCTATGCGCAACGTGCTCCGGGACAACACGCCCACCCTCCTCAGCAGGCCCAGCAAGGGTTGTCCCACGGTGTCCAGCCAAATAGAGGGCCACAAGGACCTCCGCAGCAGCAGCAACAGAAGTCGCAGGTCAATGTGCCACTCCAACAGCAACAACAACATCATCATCCTCAATATGCTGCCGGCTTTCCCCTCAATCGTCCTCAACAGCAGGGAGGACCACATGTAGGACCGGCGATGCATCCTCCAGGAGCATTCAGACCCATGCATCCAAATCAAGGACCGCAAAGGTCTCAGCCAGGAGTCTTCCCACCCAACCAAGGACAGCCCGTGCAACCAGGAGTATTTCACCATAGGCAGCCAAACCAAGGACCCTCCGTGCCTCCAGCGGGAGTTTTTGGACAGATGCCACCAACTCAGGGACGACCGATGCCGCCTCCAGGAGCTGCGGAACAGATGCCACCAAACCATGGACAGCAGAGGCAGGCGCCAAACAGCCACGGGCCTCCACCTCCACCGCCCCGCCACAGCCGGCCCAACACCCACATCATCATCGAGCACGACAACCGCAGCAGGCGCGGACGCGACAGCTCCACGGGCTCGTCCTCCAGCTCCAGCAGGACGCGCTCAACATTCTACTCCGACAGCGGGAGCAGCTTCACGGGGCCCTCGTCAGTCGACTCAGGCTCACCGCCCATGGCGTATAGCCGCCCCGTTTACCCCAAGAAGCCACAGGGTCCCGGTCCGACCTTCGCCGCCGCTGTGCCCCTTGCTTTCCCTAATTCATCCCAGCCGCTGCGCGTCCCTACACGGGAGCACAGCCGCGATAACGTTCGCAAGCCGAAGACGTATATCATCACTGGCGATGACACCACGGTCCGAGTGCCCCACGAGGGGCCTCCTCCCCACGCGCATTCGTCCCCGCCAGAGGATGCAGTGCACATGCGCGACGAGGTCATGTTCCAAGCCGGCGTCAGCACTGGCCGCGCGAGCCAGCGGGAGGAAGATCGAGCCCAGAGGCAGCAGGACGACCACGCAGCCAGGAGACACGCGTCCACCCGGTCGCCTTCAAGACATCGTTTTAAGCTGCGCAGTACACCACCGACAGAGATTCACGATGAACGCGACCATGTGTTCCGGCACGTCCCGAAGAGTGCGATCAAGCGGCAGCGCTCGCGCGAGCAGACTTTGGTCGACGACTTTGACAACATGCATCTTGGTGGCAGTGGCAGCCGTGGAAGGCCTTTTCAACGACATGATGATCGTGACGATGTGAATTATTACCGCGTAAAGCAGCAACATGAAGATCATCTTGCTCAGCAGGCTCGCGGCGTGCAGGAAGATATCATGCGGCAACACGAAAGAATGAGGTGGCGCGAGGAGCTCACTTCTCCGAAGAACCCTTTCATGCCCAAAACACTGAGATCGCGATTTACGTTAAGGGGAGACCGTGACTTCGATGATTAGCAATCGTTTTTCCTTCTCTTGTTTTATTTCTTCTTGTCTCTTTTTTTTCCTTTCCCCCACGGAGGCTGGGGGTCGACGATGGATGTGTTTCTGATGCCTGCTGGAAAAGTCTCTTGGAATAATGGCTTCGAAAATGGCAGTGAGAGCTTTATAGTTCCTTGGATTCTTCATATACTCATAATTGTTTCTGAATAAACAAGTTGACACTCCAACTTGATTGAACGAGACTGACACCTATCCTGCTGTTGGAGACTGCAGGAAGCAAGGTGTTCCCAATGATTGAATCACTGTTTTGTTGTAACCAGTCTTTTATGCCCCTGTTGCATATGAAAAAGCCTTCAGGACAGAGTCCTCAATTGGGCTGGAAGGAGCATCAGTCAGGCGGTGATGATGCAGGTTTGTGCCCAAGTGGCATGTCTGTCCCATGTCAGCTGCTGGTCATGCTGGTCTTAGGCCTTCTTTGCAGAACAGCAGAAGCCTGCAGGTGACCAGTCAAAGCAGAATAAACGAAATGGCGTGGACAAATCGCAATGAAGAGACTTATGCGCGGGATCTCATATTGGTGTGTTGTCGCTCTGCAATGCCTTAGAACCCCCAGTGACCATCGACTGGTGCCATAGGTCGTCGATGCTGGACGCCAAAACAGACTATTGTCTCTCTTCTGGGTAAGTGCCGTCGGGGTCATTGATGCTCCGCATGTGGTGCTTGGGGGCTGGCGTCTTGCTTGCTTGCGGCAGATTGATGCTCGTTTCAAAGCCCAGCTCCTAATTGCCTCAGGGACCGATCTGGCTCGTGATTGCATCGTTGGTGTGTGGGCAAATCGCTATGCTGGACGACGAACGTCCCTGAGCCCTGTACAATCTCTTGCAGCATAAAGCGCAGCGGACAGTCACGCAACTTTGAGACGCGTGGTTTGTTGATGCGGCAGCCCATGTTTGCCTTCTCCCGCCTCCGCTGCTCGTCCATCAGGTTGGGCTTGCCAGCCAGAACACAGGTAACGACGAGCTTCACTCGTGCCCCAGTGAGCTTGGACCGCATGATTTTCACCGAGTAGCCGTGGGCCTGGGTCCACCGGTTGAGCTCCTGCTTGAGGCGGGTTGAATCAGCACGCTCATTCTTAGAGGGCCTGTAGGGTCCGCCATTGCTGAAGATATGACCCTCTGGTGGTGGTCGTCCCGTACCAGCCTCGGCTTCCTCCCTCTCGAGGTTGTTGAGCAGCACGTCTTCTTCCTCATCTGCTGGTCCGACCTGGAGGCGCGACCGGAGGCTCTCATTTTCGCTCCTCAGAGCCTTATTCTCCTTGGTAGCCTGTTCGAGGGCATCGCGGAGGTTGTTGAGCTCCCTCTGGAACTGTTCAGTCAGGGCCAGGGCGATGTCTGCCTTGGCCTGGGCTACGGCCACCTGGACAGCAACATCGCTGGAGGCTGCCATAGTCGAGGGCCCTCGAGGGTTTTTGATGGGACCTCCTCAGGGGTTGCGACCTCGGGAAGACTACAGTAATCAACCGAAGAAGGTACCGGAATTGCCCGAGAATAAGAGCGCACATCTGACTCGAGGAGTGGTGCTTCAGCGAGAGACATCCGAGGGCCTACAATGTCAGGCCACATATTTACAGGTCATGCGGGAATTGTAGGGATGCCTACATCGAGTCTCTGTGGCATGAAGTCATCCTGCAAGCCGAGGGCGTTTGGGTGTATGTTTGTTGGTTGGTTAAGGTGGACAGAGTCCCGAATCTGTCGAACGAGACGTGCCAGAGACCTCTGGGCTCGTGGAGCTTGACCCGCAAGCAGGTGCAGGGGCTCGGGTCGAGGGGCGCAGGGGTGCAAGGGTTTGCTCTGAGCCCCTCCAAGACCAGTGTGAGAGAGAGAGACCCCTCCAAAACCCTGAAGCTCTGCTGCTGCGTCACTGCCCAGTGCTATACTAGTATACCCTCTTCTCCTTCTGGATCTTCTACAAACACACTCTCTCCCTCCTCCTCTCCTCACCACGGTATACTCTATCATTCTGCGTCCCTCCGTTCCAATTCGATACCCTAGCTTCAGACCCCTTTTTATCCCTTACCTACATAAAACAGATTGCCCAACATGGCTCGCAAATTCTTCGTGGGAGGAAACTGGAAGATGTATGCCCCCGCCCTACTCGCCCGTGAAAACCCCTCAAGAGCTTCTTGAAGCATGCTTCCGGAGAAGAAGGACCGCCAAGCTGACCATCTGTCCCCGTCTTCTATAGGAACGGGACGACGTCGTCCGTTAAGGACCTCGTCAAGACCCTGAACGAAGCTAAGATTGACTCTAATGTTGGTATGTCTCGAACTCTTTTCCATGCATGGCGTGATCTGAACAATGCGTGTATTGGGGCCTCTGCTTTTGAGCGAGGCAGACAGTACAGGAATGGTGAATTTCAGGCTGACCCAAAGGTTCTCCTCACCCTTCATTAGAGGTCGTCGTCGCCCCACCAGCCCTCTACCTCCTCCTTGTCCGCGAGCAACTGCGCAAGGAAATCGAGGTGGCCTCGCAGAACGTGTTCGACAAGCCTAACGGCGCCTTCACCGGCGAGATCTCCGTCTCCCAGCTCCAGGACAGCGGCATCACCTGGACCATCCTCGGTCACAGCGAGCGCCGGACCATCCTGGGCGAGAGCGACGAGGTTGTCGCTGCCAAGACCAAGTATGCGGTCGACAACGGCGTGGGTGTCATCTGGTGCTGCGGCGAGTCCCTTGAGGTCCGCGAGGCCGGCCAGACCGTCTCCGTGGTCACCAAGCAGCTGGAGGCGCTCAAGGCCAAGATCGGCACCGAGGACTGGTCCAAGATCGTCATTGCGTACGAGCCCATCTGGGCCATTGGCACCGGCAAGGTTGCCACCACCGAGCAGGCGCAGGAAGTGCACGCTGCCATCCGCAAGTGGCTCAAGGAGAGCGTCAGCGACAAGGCTGCTGAGGAGACGCGCATCCTGTACGGTGGCAGTGTCAGTGAGAAGAACTGCAAGGACCTGAGCAAGCAGGCCGACATTGACGGCTTCCTGGTTGGTGGAGCCAGCCTGAAGCCTGCCTTTGTCGACATCATCAACTCTCTGCAGTAGATGATGGATTCCGGCTGAAGGGCCATAGACGGGCAGCCATAGGATGGGCCATGCCGCTGCTCCTCGACATATTCAATTCCAAGGCCAAGAGCTGACGGGGTTGTTACTATGAAGATGAAGCCGCTCAATAAGTAGTAAAAGCAAAGAGATACCAATAAAACTCTCGGGATGAATCAAACCCCCTTGTTGTGATTTTTATGAAAGTTTTTACTTTGATTTTAGTTATTTAATGTGTTTGTTTCATGCTTCCAGAATCCAGCTAGAGACTGCCTGCTCTTGTTGTCTCTGAAACGTAGCATTCGAATTCATGGATGCATGCAGCCGCTCAGCGAGAACTCCTGAAACCCGGCACAGATACTCTAATATTCAAGACTTCTTCAACCTTATACGGTCGTCGCATCACCATGATATGGTGACCATACGCCCCTGACACTCTCGTTGATACTCCTGACAGGCTTCTTTACCTTCTTATTTATCTCGCCCGTGGAGTCCCGCAGCATCTCAACCTTGCTCAGGATCTGGTTCTGGTCCAACTTTTTCAGACACACCGGCCTCGTGTTGCCATTGATGTAGTGCGCGATGACGGTGGGGTGTTTCTGCGGGCGAGGAGACACGGTGATCTCTATCTCGGGATGTCTTCCGGCGAACTTGGGCAGCTGTGACTCGATGAATTTGCTTGAGTCCTTCAGTCAGCGTTTTGTCATAATGGTCAGGGAGCGACAGGATCCGCCGAGCGAGACTTACTTCATGCCCTTGGAGCTGCCGGCCCAGTCGCAGTAGTGAAAGTCCATCTTCTTACATTGCAGCACGAAGGCGCCGACGCCATTCTGTTCTGCACGTCAGTACTTGAGACTGCAGGTGTTCAGGTGGTCAGATACCTACTCGGCCCCTCGTAACTGCTTCTAACGCAGGTTTTATCGGCATTGTGATGTGGTTTATGTGCAATTGAGGTTTCGAAATGTTTGGATGCGGCGTCGACAAGGAGTAACCAGAGTTTGGCCTGTTGCCTTACGTAAGCCAGCATTTTAGCGCGTTCTAAAGCTTCCATGGCATGCTTGCCTACTGCCCATGAAATCTGTCGCGAGACGCCACACACGCTGCTTTCGTTGCCCTTTTCCATCCCCAACGTTGGCACCATCAAATAAACCTCCAACAGACCACGTCGTCCAGCCCTGAAGGTCCACCTAGGCGAGCTGAAGCGGACGGTCGACGAACTATCCTCCCTTTCCCTCTAATTCGACGGACATGAACCACACCTGACACGAGGAGAAAAATGACCGACAAGCTCCCTCCCAACCTCCTCGCGCTCTTTGCGCCGCGCCCTCCCCTGCGCTGGGTGCCGCCTTGCGACTTCGCGGCCGAGGACCGACACACAGCCAACATCAGCGGTGTCGCTGGTTACCTGGATGCGGTCAAGGAGTATAAAGATAAGGACAACTTCGTCCCCACCGAGAGTTGGCTGGAGGCGCGCGACCGCAAGAAGTTAGAAAAGAAGGCCGAGCTCGAGGCGCTGGTCAAGGAGGCCCCAAAGTCATGTGCGGCTATTCACTATTCACTTTGCCAGGAGATGCATGTGGGCTGACAACTGAGACGCAGACAAACCTCATGAAGATCCAAATATCCGCGGTGATGCGTTCAAGACCTTGATGGTCTGTCGGCTCTCATACCAAGCCAACGAGGAGGACCTGGAGCGAGAGTTTGGTCGTATCGGCGCTATAGAACGCGTATGTTTTTTTCTACTCCCATCATGCTCTGGCAGAAGTTCCTTCTCCTTCTATTGGCTAAACTATGCTACTGCAGATCCGTATCGTCAGGGACACCCATGCGGATGAGAAGCCGAACAAGAAGAAGAAGCCCCACCGAGGCTATGCGTTCATAGTCTTTGAGCGCGAGAAAGACATGAGAGGTAATACTGCCATCGATCTCCCTATACCACGCACATTGGAGTTAGCCCGGCGAGCCGAACCCAGCAAGAAAAAGAAAGAAAAACAACACCCCCCGCCCGAGATTGTGGCCCTCAAGCTTGCCCGTCTCAACCCCCCCATTTCCTCATTTCCCCTTTCATCTGAATCATCACGAACAAAGGTATGCGAACCATGGTAAGGCTGTACTGACACATGTGCGTCTTGTCGCGCGCGCACAATGTAGCTGCTCTAGATCAACTCGACGGCATCAGCATCCACGGCCGCCGCATCAAGCTAGACGTCGAGCGAGGCCGCGCGGTTGCTGGCTGGAAGCCCCGTCGACTGGGAGGCGGACTCGGCGGACGCGGTTACACCAAAGCTACCCCTGTACGCCCAGGCGGCTTCGACGGTGGGTTCCGTGGTGGGTTCAGAGGCGGACGTGGAGGCTTTAGAGGCGGCGACCGAGGCTTCCGCGGAGGGTTCGACCGTGGTTCTCGAGGCGGCTTTGGTGGCCGTGACCGGGGATTCGGCAGTTCCTCTAATGGATTCGGTGGCCCACCCACTAATGCACCCAGCGGACCTGGCTACGGCGGAGGCGGATATGGCGGCCGATCTGACCGCGATCGTAGGGACTACGGAGGAGGCGGCGGCGGCGGCGGCGGCGGATACGGCCGACGCGATGATGACAGATCAGGCGGCGGCGGCGGCGGCGGCTATCGCGGTGGGTATGATCGATCCGGCTCTGGCAGCAATGCTGAGCCGATCGGTCCTCGACACGGCGGCAGCAGTGGTGGTGGGAGTGGCTATCGCGACCGCGGCCATGACGACCGCAGAGGAGACGATTCCCGTAAACGCCCATACGAGGGCGGCTCGGGCTACGAGGGAGAACGCAAGCTGCGCCGATATTAATGGCGACGAGAGACCAGCGTGCTACTACTTGCGGCCTCGTGGTGGGTATCTTTTTTGAGTCCACTGATTTCGCTTTTTGTCGTCTCCACCCACCTTTCTTCCCTCTTCGACAAGACAACAAGGGTAAGCACACCGAAGCCACGGAGGCGGCCTTTCTCAGCAGTGCATAACAAGATTACTCTCCGCGCAAGGTAATTCTCAGCGCCCATCGACCCCAACCACGGACCACCAAAAAGGAGGCATCAAGGTATTTGCCAACCTCGGAACCTGCCTGAGGATCCCTTGTCCAGGAAGGACCTCTCAACAACATTCAAGTCGGTAGGATCTCGGCGCGAAATTATGATCATGATCTAGCTGCCCAGGCCTAGTGACGTCCTGGTATGTCAAAAGACTTCCACACAGGCATAGGACGAGACAGGTAGTATCTCTTGGGACGAGACCCTTTTTTGTATTTTATATCTGCGATAGCTTCGAGGTAAGGTCAGAGGTAAGGACTGCGGTTCCTACTGACCACGAGGTTTACTTCCGGCTGGGCGTACGTTGCAATGCAAAGCGTGGTGGAGGAAAAAGAAAATGGGATTTTGTTCAGGTAATTTTGAGGGAATACTTGATTGGCCGAGTAGTCCCCTATGATGAAAGATGAACAGATGGCAACGGAGACCCGTCGTCATTGGCATCTTAAGTAGTTGCTTCCAATAAGAGGAACAGCATGACTGCTGTCCCAAGCCAACTCTAGGTTGTCCCATTTGTTTGCGCGAAATGCTCATTTGGTTTCCCCCCGTCCGTGACGCCGTAACCCATGATTTTCAATGGCATCACCCTAGACGGATGAATAGTCGAGAGTAAACAATTCGACCTTTGGAATCTTCTCTTATTCCCAACCTCTCTCCCCCTTGTCTCAACCCACTCACTCAATCACTCACTCGTCGTCGTCCTCCTCAACTCCCTCCATGGCATTTTCGTCGACAGGATCGACCTCAGTCACCTCCCCACTGTCAGAGCTCCAGTATCTGCAATACCAGCGTTAGCGCCCTGAACACAGTCTCTTTCTCTCTCTTATCCTCTCAAAAGCCCCTTTCCGTCCGTTGTTCTGAAGGGGGTTGGAAGAAAAGGAAGAGAAGAAGTGAAGCAAGAAAAAAAAGAAACATGATAATTATACTTACGCCAAAACCCGCACCCTGAACTCACTCAAGCACTGGTCAAACAGCTTCAACAGCCTCGTCTGCCTCGAGTCGAGCGTCTGCCCCTCCTTGCACACAGTATACCCCTCGGCCCCGGCTGCGGCCCCTTCCTCGTCACCCAGGACGACCTTGCCACGCACCATCCTCGTCGGCACGCCCAGGCGGCGCAGCTCAGGCTCGATGGTGTGGCCGAGCGGGACATCGTGCTCGGCAGGCACAGCACCGCCGGTGGCGTAGACGACGCCCGGGGGGATGACAAAGTCCCGGGTGGCGACGGCGCCCGCGCGCGCAAAGTCGACGGGCGCGTAGGAGGCAAAGTAGGCCGCCACCTCCTCGGGGGTGCGGTTCGTGAAGAGGAGGGCCACGGAGCCGGTGAGGTGCCGCGAGAGGCGGTGGATGTTGTCGGCGACGGCGGTGGAAGGGTCGGTGCCGAGGGCCCGGGACATGAGTTTTGTCTTGCCAAAGAAGATTCTATATTTCGTTGTGATAGAGGATTGTGTGTAAGTAGGTGTGGTCCAACTCGATCGTTTTGTGGAGGAAGAAGAAGAAGGATAATCATGCTTGGGGAAGAGGGGACGATTAGATACACACCTCGAGTCTATCATCTCGCGCCTCACATCCTTGAGATGGTTATTGCGCATGTTGTCGAAGCCGAGGACGAAGCAGTGCTTGTAGTCGGGCACCGTCGCCCTGATGTTCTGGAACAGCTGCTCCTTCTGCTCGCGCGTCTTCTTGGTCACCTGCGTAAGGTGGTACGTCTTGGCCCTCTTTGACTTTGGCATCTTGAATGTATTTTGTGTGTAGGTGGTTTTTCTTCTTCTTCTCTTGGCGTAGATTGATTTGGTGGAAGAGGGGTGTTTTAGGAAAGGGGGGGAGGAACGAGACGGGGTAGACGAGGTGAAGGTGGTTTTCTGGTTGCTGGAAAAGTCGAGCAGTCGAGAGATATTGGTAGTCGAGGTTTGGACGTTTCTCTCGAAATTCCCATCCAGGAAAGTTTGGTATCGATAACGGATGCGCTTCGAACTTTTTGGGTGGGGCTTCCTGCAGGGGTCCAGACGACCAAGGGACGGGACAGGGGTGTGCAACACAGCTTGGGGATTTTTTTCTTCTTTTTCTTCTTCTGACCCGTTTTGAAGGGGAGGGGGGGGGGGTGGCGGATTGGTTTCCCTGTCCAGCATCTATGGCACTTTTCAAATATCACCGTAAATACTCACATTGAAGTCAATTCTCGCAATTCTAGTGCACAATGTTGTCATCATCATCACAAGGAATCCAATTCTCCTGATGATGATCAATTGAGCTCGCAGGTGATCTGGCGAGGCCACCATCTAGCAATCATAACCTTACTGCACATCAGCTACTCGTGCTTGCGCTTGTGGTAGACGGCTTTCATCTACAGTAGGTCTTCATGCTGTGTACCGCAGTCATTTGTCTCGTCCATCCGAACGCTTCGTCTGGTGAATTTCTCAAACCAACGCCACTGAACGCCCCATATTCATGAAAACCACCACTGCCACCACTACCACTACTACCACCACCACCGCACCACACCACGAACAGAAGACTTAGGCGAGGTAAGTATACTTGCCGTCCTCTCGCTCGATATATTCCTTCTCAATGAGCCTGCCATGACAGAAAAGCTATGTCAGCATACATAAAAGAAGCAAGGGAGGGGTGAGGAGTGAGTACGCACTTCTCTATGTTTAGCTTGATGTCGGCCGGGTCCATCGCGCCCCTGCTCTTCGTCTGGTTAATGACTTCGGCAACAAGCTGCGGGTGTGTCATCGCCTTGCGACTCTTCATGATCCGGACGATGGCTGCCTGCGTCTCGAACTGCCTATCGGCCGCGACCCGCTCGTGCGTCTCCTTGTTCTCGGCCTTGGTCTCCTTCAGCTGGATCTGGTTGATCTTGATACGGTACTTGGGATCCGTAAAAGTCTTGTTGACGACATAGGTATCATCCGGTTTGATGTCTTTGCCCTTGGGCGATTTGATCAGCGGCCGTATCTTGCCGCAGGCCAGCGACTGGAGCGTGCGCTCCAGATCACCGCCCTGGAGGCCAGTCGACGTCGAGATCTGCTCGGTGCTGAGGGGCCCGTCGGAGACCTCGTTGAATAGCACCAGGACCGTCGCCTGCATAGAGCTGACTAAAAGTTCCTTTGTCCCCTTGGCGAAGGAGGCCTTGACGACACAATGCGCCAGGTTGTGTTTCCAGAGTAACTTGCGACCCGTGTGTTTGTTTTTGTAGTACGAGTCGAAGCGGTCGACCTTCTCGGCAACGTCACGGGGCACAAGCATCTTCACATCTGGGTAGGACGGCCACGCAGCCTGCGACAGGATGCTGACGCTGAGGTCAAGCCCGCCCCTGTCCTTGCCAGACCCCTCGGACCATGCCTTGTAGTTTGCCATTTCGTCCTTGGCGAGCTCCATGTCCTTGAACATCTGCTCGAGATTGTGGGTGAAGTTTGAGCCACACTCGCTCTTGAGCTTCGAGAGCATGTTGCGCTCGGCATCTTGGCTGGCGCTGCGGTTCATGAGTAACCTGCGGGCCAGGTCCTTCTTGTAGAACGCCTCGAAGACGTCCTTTCCTTGGATGAAGCGGAACAGCTCCAGTGCCTGGTCCAGTTGCCGGTCTAGCTCGGCATCCTCATCGCCCGTGCTCGCCTGCCCGCTCTTCTCGGCCTCGCTCTTATCCTTGTTGTCCGAGAGCAGCGATTTTGGCAGGGCCTTGATCCCTCCTCGTAGCAGTAGGTCGACATGCTTGGCGATCATTTCTCCAACCTTGGACGTGCCGGTACCCCATGTCGAGGAGATCTTCCTGTCATTGATGAACTGGACGAACGCATCTCTGAGGCCATAGGTAAAGGTGACATCGCCACCAAAGGCGTCTCGGATCATCGTGTCCAAGGTGCGTCTGAACTCTAAGAGCCGGATGACCATCTCATCGCCATTCTCAATATCGTTGACGATGTGTGCACCGGCCTGCAGGATATAGTCCTCAAACGGTCCCTTCAAGTTCTTCTGCAGCTTCGATAGTCCCAATAGCATGTAGAGCGCCCTCATCGACTCGACTTGATTCTGCTCCAGCAGCCTGGCGACATCGCCCTTGTTCAGGAGCAGGGACGAGTAGTCCCGGATGAGCACGTTATGCGCGTTCTCGAGAAGCAGGATCTTAGTGGTACTGTCGAAATTGAAGAGGTTGCAGCGGTCATCCTCCTGCTTCAGCAATCTCTCGCACACCGAGATGTAGTTCTTCAGCCCGTGCTCGGACTGGTCTGCAGCAAACTCGCGGAAATACTTATCCGATTCCGAAAGAAATGTACGCTCGAACTTGGATCCATAAACACCGAGCACCTTGAGCATGTTGATGGAGTTGTGTAACAGCGTCGGATCTGCGGCAGGGTCGCCTCGTCGGTCAAAATCTACCAGTTGACAAAGCCCGGATATCACCTTGGGTCCAGAAAAGGACTCGCCACCGCGCTCCGGCCCAAATACCATCTTCCGGTAGAGGGAAAGGAGGAGGTCGTTGATCGAGGGGTGTTTTTTACTGTTCAAGAGAAAGGACCGGTCGAGGAAGCTAAAGGCGGAGCGCACGGTGATGAGAGGCTTGTTGAAAATGGACCACTGGGTCCAGACACGCATCAAGACGCCCACGTCAGACATATACGCCCCGTCATTTATCTTGCTCAGGACCTGGTGGTTCAGGTGATCTTCACAGCGGTGTTTGAGCATGGCATAAAGTTTCTCCCCCTCATTATGTCTGCACAGGTCCTCGACGCCTCGGTACACGCGCTCCAAGGGCACGCGGGGCCGATCTCCGGCGAGGATGGACGTGAGCGCATCCTCGGCGTCTGCCCACGTCCTCTTGTAGTAGTCCTCGACGTCAGCAGCCCTGGTAGAGCTCTGGCGGAAGTTCTTGATGACAATCCGGCGAGCGCCTGACATTGGGTTAAAACCAGAGGCAACCTCAGGCCTCTTGCCCAGGCCTTTCATACTCATGGTGGTCGCCGCGTTCTCCGCCGTGGTGGCAGAACTCTGTTGGAAGGAAGTATGGAAGGAAGGAAGCAAGGAGGCAGCAGCGGCTAGTTCTTCTGCTGTCGCTGCTTTTCGGGGTCGTTTTGGGTCAGGTGTCGCTCTGGACAGAGAAGAGGTAGAGTCGACGCGAGGACGACGTCGGGAGGAAGTGGAAGAGTCGTGATTGTCGGGCGAGGGTGAGGGATTGTTGGCGTGGGTGCTGGACTGCATCCCCGGCACGCCCTCAAGCCGCGCAAGAACGAGAGAGGGGTGGTCGTGCGGATGCTCCAACAAGTAGACTGAAGGGGCAGATGCCGACGCCGTACTGCTGTTACTGTGGGTAGGCAGGTTCGAGGTCAGATCCCAAAGGCAAGTGTTTGGCTTGTCGTTGGGGTATGGAGAAATGCAGCAGTCGAGAGTGCGACGAGAGAATCTCGACACCTCGATGCAGAGGAAACGTAGAAGAAGAGAGAGAGAAAAGAAAGAAATTAAATCAAGACAAGACGAGACAAGTATCGCTGCGTAGGCGTAGACGTGACTTGCTGCCAGCTAATGAATGGATGACGGCAGCACGCGATTTGCCCACGGCTACGGCGCGATTGCGGGAACGGAGTTAGTGAATGCTAAGTGCTGCCACAGCGCATTTGGTACCCACCTTACCCCGCCTCACCCACCTAACTATCTGTACTACTCAGTGTACCGCATATAAACTTTACCCCATGGTCAATCGGCCCCCACGCTTTACTACTTGGGCATACCTGTATCCATACGCTCGTGCTTCCCTCGAGAACAGTTTCGATAGGCAGAGTCTTGCTCTCTGCACCAGTGACCGTAGCAGCACAATGTCGTCTTGTGTTATCCTTGCGAAGCGTGAATGAACCTCTCGCTTGCGATAAGAGCCGAGAAACGTGTCACCCTCAAGAGAACAAGCTCAAGCAAATCAAGCATCATCGGATTACACTCTTCCACTGCCTACCTCACATCAACATGGAACACAGGTCAAGATCAAGAAATAAAACCTTCCCCAGTGCCAGGCCGACTCATTTTCTAGCTTGTACCTACTGCCCGCAAATCAAGCATATGCCGCCCAGCCGCAGAACAGCATGGCCAAGTTCTTCTCATCTGTCGCCTGGTTGATCAAGTCATTGACCGTCGCCGTGACACTCAGTGTCTTGGAAAGCTTCTTCCTCACCACCGCAAGCGCCCTGTCTGCCTCAGATGGTTCATTGACCACCTTTTTCTTGTCGGCCGCTCCGAGCTCGCTGGCAATGGCCCCGCCATCATTCCCTTCTTCGTCATCCTCGCCCCGTCTGGCGGCGCGCTGCAGCTTCGCCAATCTTACGGGCGTCGAGCTCCATGAGTGCAGCGGGTCGTAGCGCAACACGTCGAGGATTGTCATGATCGAGTATGTCTCCTCGCGCAGCGCATCCAGCGTGAACTCGCAACAACGCCGGAACACCCCATCCGTCTTGGTGACACCCATGCCGTCCACAATGTCGCGTGTCATTCGGAAGGGAACGACCTCGGGGATGGGCAGGATCCGACCCGCCTCGAAGGCGACGCCGAGATCGATGTGCACGACCTCTCCCGTCTTCTTGTCAAGCAAGATGTTATGGCCATGTCGGTCGCCCAGGCCCAAAACATGTCCAAGTATTGAGATGGCTGCTGTGCTGCGCGTGTATGCGAGACGCTTGGCGTACCAGTCGTCAGGGTCAGGGAAGGACTCGAGGAAGAAGTAACGCATAACGGGAGGGAATTTCTCTGCCACCTTGCGGTATACCGAGAGCCGGATACTGGCAGTTTGCTCATGAACCTGATCGATCTCCTTCCTGCACTGAGACATCTTAAGCCCCTTGGGATAGTATCGGGAATGAGCGGGGATCAGCCAGTCATGCAGTGGTTGTGTGTTCGCAACGAACTCAATGATGCCCGTTGTGCTCGTGAGGGGGAGCACCTTGTAGGTTCGAATTCCAAGGTTCCGCTGTCTTGTTGATCGGTGTTGCCGCAGAAGGGATGAGACGGCAGCAAATACTTGCTCCATGATTGCATCTTGGCGGAGATCATCATTACTGCCCTTCACCAGCTGCTTGTACCTCTGGCCATCGCTGGCAACAACTGTGATAATCTTGGGAGCGCTTACACCACCCGCGACGACCATTGTCGAGTCCAATTTCGTCATGACCGGCACGTTTGCGTAGTTTTTGGTAGGTGATAGCTCTATGTCAATTGTCGGTGGAGGGACTTTATACCTCCCAAAGCATAGCGAAAGATGATTGGCCTCTTTGGAGTCTTTGATATTGATCCTGGCGCCGCTCTTTGCCTTCGGGCCTCTGTCTGATGCGAGTGAGTGATAGCATCCGCTCACTCTGTCAATCGCTCTGCAGATCTCAGAGGTACCGTTGTTGGTTTGCAGGAGCTGGGCTGCAATTTTCTTGGCGGCTTCTTTGCGACGAATGGCGACCTCGTCCTGTTTGTTCGGCCTTGAGTTGCTTCCGACCCAGATCTGGTACATGCCGTGGTAAGGATGGTCGCAACAGATGCGATACACGAGTGACATAAGAAGCGCTTGAAACGAGCTGTTGTCGAGCTGAAGCCGTGAGCTCAGCTGGTTCATCAGAGGGGCAAACTTTCGTGTTGGCACAGTCTTCAGGTACATATTCACTGCCCGATTGGCAAACTCGTTCTCGGACCGTTCGAGCCATAGCGCTGTGAACCGGAGGGCATTGCTGTCGTGGTCATCTGAGGCGGCCAAAGATTGGAGGAAATTCTCGAGGCTGAGCTTGACGAATTCGTTGCGCGTTTTCTGAGCGCGCTCGAGCTCGTCCTGATCCAGCTTCAGGTATTTCCGCGTGTTCTCGAGGTACTTCTGATACCTCACCCTGACTTGTGAGTTGCCAGCTCGACTACACTCGTCAGTATAATGGGTGACCTCTTCGACTCTGTTCTGGACAAGTCTCTGGAGCCTCGCCAGATCCTCGCGCATTTCGGGGTCTTGAAGCTGCTCATCACAGAAGGTCGCGAACTGGTGAAAGACCTGCCCAACCTCCTTGCCCGTGTTGATTCCTTTCAACGCTTTGAGTGAAGGTTCTAGATACTTCTTTTGGATGTTGTCAACTGTCTCGAGCTTTGCCACAGACACTTGATGGCCGATCTTTGAGAGGATCTCCGCGTGAGAAACAGGAACGTTCTGCTTCTTCAGAGACGCTGCATTCTCATGTAGGCCCTGTAAAAGCCGGATCGACGATATCATCTCTCCGTAATCCCAAAGGGAGTGGGCTTCATTCATCCTGACAGCGGCATCAATGGAGAGCCCGATGGCTTGGCTCGGGCCTAACAGGTCTCGTAGCATTGTAGATATACTCAACGCCTCTTGTCTGGCCTGTTGGAATCGGTAGATGCTGGAGGACAACAACATACTTCGTACCTCGAACAGCCGCGCTTCCAATGAAGTGATTTTTGATGTTCTCAGCGTGTCCTTCTGGCTGAATAGGCTGAGTGTTGTTTGACGTTGTGACAATATTTGGCTGACATCGTCGTATCTGCAAGATGAGACTTATCAGCGCATGCTCGGGTATTCAAAGGCGACGGGTATTACGTACCTCCCGCTCAGCATCCATGTCGATCGATTCTCAAAATTATTTAGAATTCTGTCGAGGTCTCCAGCATCAGCAACACCGAGAACGTTGTCAAGCTCAGTCAATGCGGCAAGTGTGCTGAGGTGTTGGCGAAGGTCACTTGGCTTGAGACCTTTCGTGACAACACGTCTCATGGTGCTCGCCAGTGCGTCTCTGACCGCGGTGACGGCTGGTCCCAGCTCAACAGCTTTGTGGATAGATTGATAGGCTCTGTAAGATATGGCGACATTATTCTCAAGCGTTGCTGGAGCGGGCAGATTCCACTTCTCGAGCCTTCTGGCCGTGTGGAAGGTGGTATCCAAGGAGTATGCGAAATCGTCGTGGTCTTGATGAGCCTGCAGTAATGATTCAGAGAGACCTGCTAGGCCAAGACCACTCAGAGTCTGGACCAAGCATTGCCCGTCACGCCCTGAGTTCGGATGCCTCATTCGAATGTGGCTATCATATTGAGCCCCGCGAAATGCAAGGCTTTTAGCGCCCTCCTTTTCATACTCTAGGCGCGCCAGAACGTTGGAGAGGGATGCCGTTCGTTCCAGTCCATAGTAAGCGTCAGGGTCGTCAATGCTCTCGAAGATGTCAAGCAATAATTCGGATGGATCTCCGCCCTCTCTAGCCGCTGATGACCGCCGTGATAACCGTGAAGGGTCCGCAAGAGCCAGCTCGGCGAACATCAAAGCGACCTTAGACATGCCACACCTCATCGCGGCCTCCGCTGCAACGGTGGAGTCAACCTCAAGCCAACGAGACCGGTCTATAACAGAGGTCTCGTCAGGGAATGCTCTGCTTCGCAGATAAATTATCACATTGACGAGGAGCTTGATGTTGGCTGTGGCATCTGCTGAATCAGATCTGAGCCATTCCTTGGCAGCCGCCGATAGGCTTCGTTTGACCATCTTTTGACTGTCGAATTCGCCAACCAGAACAAGGTGGACGAGATAAGGCAGCGACTGTTCAGCAAAACCGTCAACTTCATGCAAAACTGAAGAGAGACTAGCCAAAACGGTGCTCTCCTGCAAAGATCCGGCCAAGTGGACAGAAAGATGCCTGGCCCAGAGGGGAGACTCAATTTTGTCCAGAGCAAATGCATCATACTGATGATGACCCGTAGCACCGTGGTCTGTTGGGGGGGTATGGTATGAGGACCAGGCTGAAGAGCTATACAGCGTCTCAGGCAAGCTACGTCTGCAGTCTGCAATGAGGTCATGGTCATCTGTAGCAACTGCAAATGAAACAATCTTTCGCACAGCCGATTCCGCGAGGCCTGCATGGCGAGAGTTGTCGCTCATTGCCAAATCAGCCAGCAGCCTGAGTAGACCATGGATAGAATCGCCACCTTTTGTTGTGATCTTTTGATACGTCGACAAGAGCGACTCTTTCAGAACATCCTGCGGGATATCGCCTGAAGCTGCGAACGATTTACCAACAACACGTCCCGCCCAGGTCAAATACTCTTTGCTCGAGTTCACAGATCGACAGCTCTTCCACACCATGGGTCCATGAATGCGAGCATCTGCATCAGATTCAAGAATATCGTCTTGGTTGGACCGGGGAATCGTGAAGTCGCCGCACAACATCTTCAGTGCCAGGTCTCGGGCCGAGTTATTGAGAAGCTGATCCTCCTGCTCCGCATCTTTCAGTATTCCAAGAAGAAGCCTACTTTCGTGCGTGTCTTTCTGCGAATTGC
This sequence comes from Cryphonectria nitschkei, assembly GCA_006503525.1. Lineage (NCBI taxonomy): Eukaryota > Fungi > Ascomycota > Sordariomycetes > Diaporthales > Cryphonectriaceae > Cryphonectria > Cryphonectria nitschkei. The sequence continues at coordinate 79,892 of LAZJ01000045.1, forward strand.
CCGAGGTGCGAATGTTGGATGCTGAGATGGTGATGGCTTTGAAGGCTTGCGCTTGGGTCTCTGATTTGAAGGCAGGAGATTCGTACTCCTTCAGTGATTTGACAAACCAGGTGTGAAACCGCTGTGCTTTGCTCATGGTCGCTTTGAACTGGCTCTCCTGCGTTGAGCTGGCCTGGCTGGATTCCAAGAACATTCGCAGACTCGCTAATGTCGACAAGGCATATCCTGCGAGGAATGATGGCGTCTGGATCATATGCGTGCCACCATTGGCAATAAGCCATTGGCTGATACCGAGAGCATCGTCTGCGCATTCTGTGTCCGAAATGAAAGGTCTGATGGAGCGCAAAAGCATTTCGAGAGGATATGAAACCAAGGCCTGAGGCCCAGCCAGACAGACTAAAATTCGGATCTTGCGGACCACAGACAGGGCGTGATGGGGTCCCAAGGCTGGGTGTATGGTGTTGAGTAGCCTACGTGCTACCGAAGTAACGAGAGGAGGGGTCCAGAGAGAAAGAATATCGAATTGGGTCTGACCGGAAAGATGCGCGAGTTGTACAACAAGATGCTTGGCCTTGAAGGACGGTTGCTGATTGGGCGGCAGCTGCGTTGGCGAGTGGCTGAATTTCTTGATCTCCATCATAGTATTTGCAGCATGCATAAAAGCCTCATCCTTCGCCCATGAATTCTCAACCAGGTCTTCCTGTTCAGTGAGCACGAAGAAATGGCCAATAATGTCGACGAAATTTTGGTTCAGGGAACTGTAGAATGAGTCTCTCCCCAGAGTCTTTCTGATTCGCGATTCGGCGGTAGTCTTTGACTCCCTCTTGGCTATATCAAAGCACGTAGAGTACGCCATAATTTTTGAGAAGCCTTCTTGTACGATTGTCTCACGTGAAACTCGGAGTCGAGCTGCTAGTTTGTCCAAAGCTGCATCTTGGTCTCGCATGATCATGATTGCAGCAGCCTCTGTCCTGATTTGTGCGAGGAGCGAATCCAAGGTCGCGAAGTCGAATATCTCGTATGGAATATCCTCTATACTTTCTTGTTCGAGTAATGTATAGAGAAGCTGAGGGGCGAACAGGTGTAGCAGCTCCTGTGGCGATTTCAGTGACCTTGCAAGAGCAATGGCTTTCATGCCATGAGTTGCGTATCTCGTGACGCCCAGAACCTTTCGGGGAATCTCGAAAATATGATAGACACACCGTCGGAGCAGTGTCGGAAGTTCGCAGCCCAGTTTAGCCAGGACGAACACTCGGAAAGCTATGCCTTCCAAGAAACCCCCATCCTCTGGCAGCTGTTCCAAGACGTCTCTAAAGATGTCCTCGTGCAGTTTGACTGCATAAAGATCAAAAAACTCTGTCAGGCGCTGCCCGATCTGGAATTTGACCGTCATGCGGCCAACCAACAGCATCTCAAGTAAGGTCTTGCGTGGTTCATGTACTTTGGCCCTCTTATCTCTCCAGAATTCGGAGTTTATCTCCATGAGACGATAGAGAAGCCCCGTCAACGACACCTCCGCCTCGATAGACAAGATACGATTTGGCCAGGCCGTCTTCACGAGGAAATTGTACAGGTCCACGGACGGGTTGATGAGATCTGAGTCGCTCCCGCCCATTGACCAGAGGGGTGCGAAGGACTTGAGTATGTCTGCGCACAAGCACAAGACGGCCTCGCAGCTTGAGAACTTGATCTCTCGTAAAATCCCTCCGACTTGTTCAATGATGTCCCTGGCATAGTTTGATGTATTGCCGAGATTGCACTCAAGAATTTCATGGAGAAACCCGCCGCAGAAAAGGAACTTTTCGTCTGTCAGGGATAGGAAAACGTCCACAACGGCCTCTGGGACAAGTCCGACTTGCGTGGGGTCTCTGGAGTATTCGGAAAAGAGATGCAGCTTCATCTGTGTAGCTTCCAAGAAAGCGGTTTTGCTCATACGCAACGCGATTTTCTGCCTGGGGAGAGCCGCGGCTCCCGAAGAAGGATCGCCATTGTTGACTTGCGACTCAAACTCCTCATCAACATCCATAACATCCGGATTTTGGCCTGATATCTGGCGATTAGTGCGGGCCCGGGTGAAGTCCCACAACCTCTCGCAGACCTTTAAGAGATGAGGATATCTATTACAGAACTGTTCCACTTGTACTGTGTCCAGCTGAGGCAGGTATGGGGCCACCGACAGCAGCATGAGCTCAAACGCCTCCTTGTTCTCTGGCATCTCGAGGATCATTTCGATACATCTGTCCCACAGTTCGTCCATTGTGGTCTTGATGTCTGATACGATCCGAGACTCTTGATCCTGGAGACAGGGCAACAGAATGGTGCTCGAAACCAGGCATGCAAGCAAGCTCCTCAACCTCTCGATGGATAATTTCGCAGATACTTCGGACCCATGTCGTACACTTGACTGAGATGATGGTCCAAGCAATTGGGCAAAGTCGTCTAACTTGGGGAAAAGCAACTCTAGAGTGAGTGTTCTGAAGTTGTGAGAACTGGAGCTCGTGAACTCATCGGTGGTTACTTCGCCGTTGATGTTGTGGAAATAGCTTCGGCGAAGTTTAGGACCCAATGAATCTTCGCCGTCGAGAAGCAATAAATATTTCGTCATCTGCGCAATATCACGAAACGCTTTCCAGAACTGAGCAACAGGACCGCCAACAAGCTGCGGCTCACCAACAAGCTCCATTGGAGACAGACCACAGCATGAAAGAAGAAGATTGACTAGGTCGATCGGTGCCATGTGGACGCCATAAGAAGATGCGTAGGTTGAATCAGCTTCCAATTGTCAGCATAAAATCCTCCAGAGAGCTAGTGGTTTGCTAGGAAGATGCGATGAGTGAAGCAAAACCTACCAGGCTTCCAGGTAGAAAAGACCCATCTGATGACATGACTGTATGTCTTTTGCATAGCACTAGGTGCCATTTCATTGCGTAGATTTGCCATGCAATGCATGAGCACCAAGGATGAATCAACCAATATTGCGGGCCCGCAGATATCGGCCATTATCACAATATTGCTCACATCGTCCGCAATTGCATGGTGCGGGAGCAATTGAGACTCCAAGATTGCATGAAGAAGCACGCAAGCTGCTCGACATGTGCTTGATGTGCTCAAAGATCTGACGGCTAGCTGCCATACCTGTTTCCACTTGGCTTCAGCTATGCCATGATTTCCATGCGGTTTGATTGCACAACTGTTTCTTTTTTGTTAGATCCGTAAATCAAGGGTGCAGATCAACGGAACAGCATATATTCACCTGGCACAAGCGATCATTGCCCATGATGAGAGGACACTTTGTTTGTCGCTGATCATCGGTGTCAAATGATCCATGATTGTGGCTACTTGTTCTCCTGAAACCTCGCTGTTGGGCAAGTAAAAGGGAAAGATCTGGAGGGTGGTCAGCTTGACCGCGACCTCAGACGAAAGCAGTCTTTTCTGCAGCCTGTATGAGCCTTCACCCAAGCGTTGCCTCTTCCTAGGCTGCTCCTCCTCAACATCTGGGTGTCGTGCGCCGGCTCCGCTATGCCGCAAAAGAATTTGCTCAAGACAAGACATCGTTTCAACGACGGCCCAACGGCGCTCGGCATCCTGCGTAAATTGTCGAAGAGCAAACAAGTCTATGCTGAAGTGACCACCAGGGATGGGTGCGGACGAAAAAGTCAGATCTTCCAAGCGGAGGCGCGACTGTTGGCTTCGTTGTGAATACTCCGTCCACAGGGTATCCAAAAGGTCTTCCAGGTTGCCCAGCAAGGGAGCAGAAGACATTTCCTGCAACAAGCTGTCCAGGTATAGATGGATACCGTGGATCGTCTTTAGCATTTCATCCCTCACGGAGAACAGCAACTCATCATTGTCGATGGCCCGTGGCTGCCAGCAATAGCTGAGTAAAGGCACCGCTTCCCTGGTGATCGCCCGACCAAGTGCGGGGTCCTCTCCTGCTGTTTGGAGCAACATGGAGTTCAAAGTTGCAAAGGCCACCTTGTGCAGCTTGCTGGAGTTGAGGCGTAGCCGCAAGACGTCAAGTACGGCATCAGACACTTCTTGACGCCGTGTCATACTAGGGGCATTGGGAGCGGATACCAACGACAGCAGACACTGCACTAGCGACGAGAGGTCGCCTGGCTGTAGGTGGGCAGAGCCATGCTGGCTTGCAGCCTGAGAGCGTCTGCTCAAGTTGACGAGTGATGAGTGGCGTCCAGTACCCGGCGCAGGGGATTCACTATCAAGCAGTGCTGTCTCGGAAGCTGTCGACCTCGTGCCACCTAACAGATGAGAGATCCTGGAGAGGAGGAAGTCGACACATGCTTGCCAGCCAGCTCCATCTGAGAGAGCGAGACTCTCGACATGTGCAGGGCAGTCGAGCAGGAGACCAAGCGTCTGCATGTAGTCTCGTGCTAGAGGCTGAAAGAAATCCCCTTCGCGGTCGGGGAGCGTGTCAGTAATGTGGTCTATTACGGCCCTTACGGTATTAGCTTTGAGTTTCGAGATGCCATGCGTGACCGTCGCCCGTAATGCTTCGCCGCAGTTTTCAAGCCTTTCTTTTGCGTGCTGCACACCTCTCTTCCCGGCCAAGACCTGTTGCTTGTCAGACAAGGCTGCTCGGAAGAGGGCCTCGAAAAGGCCATGAAACTCTTTGCTCTTTAGAGCATTACTGAACGAGCCGATTAGTGTGGCTGTTACGGCAATCACAGCGGGATGGAAGATGATCTCACTGGATTTGAGATGGTTTGCTGAAGAAGACGATTAGGTCTGTACATCAACGTGTCAGCGAAGACCGGTAAGTGATCACCTTTTAGTAGGGCAACGAACCTTGTAAAGCCTCGCCACGAGCCTGGACACCCTGCCCAGAGATATTGACTGTAAGGGAGTCAGCAAATCGAAAACTTAAGGGGTTCATATTGAGTATGGCGCCATACCTCTCAACTGCTCAACATTCGTGATTCGGGGCCGCATGGCCTCTTTCTTCGGGGGCATTGTGGCGGTGGTGGTACCAGACTCGAGTGCCTGTTATCGGTCACCAGATCCTCAACGCTCTTGCCAGTAGGATGTATTCTAATCTCAGTCCTAAATCCGGCTTTCAAAAAGCATGATACATTCATGAGATCCAAACATCGAAGAAATTGTGTACTGTGTTTCCTATGGTGAGCCTTATGGCAGACAGAAGAGACCCGCTGCTGCAGTAAAACATGATCCGATAGCAGTGACGGCCATGCGACGGGATGCTAGAATCGAGAGGGAGACAGGATGGAAAACCCAAGGCAGAAACGGCAGAAAGTCAACAGAGAACGGGTGGCTCTTATGACGGAAATGCAATCAAAGACGTCAGGGATAACGAGCAATTACTGCATTTTTGCTAGCCAGGCAAAAGAACAGAAGGTGCAGGCGCAGATGATTCCCTTGGTGTACTGCGCTGCCTAAAAGTAACGTTCACTGACCTGGCTGGTGCCCCGTCAACATTGAGCTGGCGTGCGTGCCTGGGACCCTGGGCAGCTTGGTATGCTTTAGTGATTGAAGCTCTGACCACACCAAAATCCAGCCCTGGTGACCCAGTTTTCAGCCCTTTACTATTGGCTCAGAGGCAAGGCGGCTCTGAGCAGCAGCCCATTGATCCCTGGATCATAGTTTCGGTCCTGGTCGCGTCCCCAAGCTCACTCCCAAATTTACGCGATACCTCAAATGCTTTACCAGTGACAGCGGAGTTGGCAGTGCATGAAAAAGCCAACAAGCTTTACGCGAAGGCAACACCCTAGTCAACAGCCCCTCGAATGGACTGACACCAATCCCCACGAACCATCTGCAATCGTATCTATCGATTTTCGAATAGCCCGCCGGTCCAAAAGCGCCGACCCGAAGCTGTAGAGATGCAGCGATTGCCTTCAACAAGATCTTGACCATGACCGAAATCAGCCCCCTCGACGCCCTCGAGGCGCTTCACAGAGAGCTCACTGCAGTCTTAGACCACCGTTTCGAGAGCCTTCACATCCTTGAGCAGCAGCTTGATGCTCATGCGCAAGCATTCAAGAAGCTTCTGGATAAGCCTGCGAAAACGGAGAAGAGCCGCAGCGCACTCAAGACAGGTTGGTTGTACCAATGCGAAAGAATCCTAAAAGGATCCTTCTCAGGCGAGATCATGAGCTGACAAGATTTGGTAAACAGGCAAAATCACAATCGAGGACGAGACATACACCCTCAATGCTGCCTTCCAGGACAACGCCCTACAGCTGGCTGACGAAGTCGAACTCGACGAGATAGAGGCCGCAAAGATACTTCTGGACTGCCATGATGATCCGAGGACCCTTGGCCGGACGCTGTTCGAGTCTGGGCTGGTTTGGTTCCATCAGCAGCGGAGGTACTTACTGGATTGCATGCGCCTCTGCATACAGATCGCCGACGATGACGAATTGGACGACAATCTACAGACTGCGTTTAGAGCATACGTTGACGAGAATATCTACGTTGCTAGCGCACCTGGGGGCCCGAAAATTGTTCCCAGGTGTATGGAGGCCATGCAGGGTGTTAAGAGTTGGCTGCAGAAAATCGCGGACAGGGTGACAGCAGCGGGCGTCATTCACGGCGTGGATCGACCTCCGCTTGATGAGGTGCTCGAGTACTCCCGCCACAGTCTCCTGCAGCAACACGAAATACTGGCCTTGATCACCGCCAGCGCGATCGATAAACGGCATGCCAAGGCCGAGGATTTCAAAAATATTCTGACGATGTTCCAGAAGCTGGATCGTTACGATCAGTTGCTAGTTCACCTATTCCCCGTCATCGGGACCTACATTACTGTGTTTGGATCAACAGAAGGCAACAACGATCTGGAGCAAGCACGCGAATTCTACAAGCTGCTCTCCAAGGTAGATGATGAGACTTGGGTCATGCCATACCTTCATGCCGCTGTCCGAGCATGGTGGGTTGTGGAGTTCTCAGGCTTGTTCGTTGATGCTACCGATGAGTTCGACACTTTAGCTGGTGAGAACTTTCCTTGAACACTCATGAGAGCCAGCGCTAATACTGAGACACAGACGAGAACGGCCGCCTCAAACAATTCACCGAAGCTTTGAAGGACGGTGCGTTTGACTTCATACTATCCGTTGCGGCAGACGTGAAAACTCCAGTTTGGCACGACCCTACGCGGCTCGGCATAAGACAGTGGCTCCAAAGGAAATCACCCTCGCTGGCCGATGCTGCCCAATTCTCGGAGCATTTTCAAGTAGCACTCGTGGTGCAACTCGAGAACCTCGTAGAGGGACTCATATCGAACATGCCCGATGTTCTCCGTAAGATGCGGACCGAGGAGGACGAACAGCGTCAGCTCAATGCAAATCACGAACAAGATCTTGACCTCGAACGTTTCCTGTTAATTATCGCCTACGCATACGAAGGCCGCCCCGAGGCGGCAGAGGCCTTTTGGGCGGATCCTGACAGCAATCTAGCTGGCTTCTTGCAGTGGGCTTCCAGACGAGCCTCTACACCACTGGTCAGCGCGTTCTGCGAGATGCTGCACTCCATATCTCACGACGATACGTGTGCTTCATCCGCGCATGCGTTCCTTTTGGACGAAGGTCAAACGGCTTCCGGAAAACTGCGAAAGTCGCACTCACTCACCTGGACTCAGATCTTCAAGGAACTCACTTACTTCACCAATAAACTTCAAAAACCGGCCACATCTCAATCTCAAATCTACCGATCTGGGAAACCCACTGCTGAACAGGCTGAAGCCGAGCCTGAGTCTGCTATGATGCTTGAGTGCTATCTCAGACTCATCATTCGATTAGCGTCCCAGAGTGAGACTGTCCGGGTCTACCTTATCAAAGGTGAATATAATTTGGTCCACGGCCTGTACCAGTTGATCAACATTCCCGGACCGCAGCATGTCCGTCTGAGGTCTTCCGCTTTCTACGCGCTACGAGCGTTGATGAGCCGCAAACTTCAATCGGAATGCAACATCATGTGGACACTCCTCGATTCATGGGCGACAGGACAGAACCCTCCACCTCAAGCTCAAGCTCGTCAACCCTCAGCACAAGTGAACCAGACTCCTGCAGCCACGATGAAGAAGCAGTTACAGGAGTTGGCCCGAGGTTTTGAAGAGCCCAACGCGGTGGTTCAATTCCTCAATTCACTCGTGTCTCCTGTATTAGACTCGTCACCCTTGAGTGATGTCTTGCCCTTCCCAGAAGAGCTGGGATCTCAGACCAGGATGCCGGGAATTGACCCCTACGTGGACTATGTTCTTGGCAACGTCTTGGGTGAGAATTCTGGAGAGCTGCGAGACACAGTCCAGACGCGGATGCTGCGGCTGAGCTGTTTCGAATTCATCCTCCTCTGTCTGGACAACTTCAACGAGGACCTCATCTTTCTGAGCCATGAGACGAACATCGCCGTGGACTCTATCATCTCGACGACAGACCTGGCTAGTTATGTCAAATTGCACCCTTTCGCCCGCGTGATGGAATGGATGCTCAACCGCCGAGTGATGGCTGCACTGTTCAGTACCATCAGCCCCAAATATGCTGATGAGCTCACTCAGATTGCTAGTGCAACGCCAGAGTCGCCAATAATACTGAGTACACTGCGAGCAGTCGAGGTGGTCACCAAGGTTCTCGAGATGCAAAATACATACACCGACCTCATACGACCATTGATCAAGGACCAGCCAAACCGGAAGGCATTGTCTGCGCCGGCGTACCTTTCCTTTGAAGACGGTATCATGAGCCACATCACTCTTGTAGTAGACCTGGGCAGATACTGCGGAATGGGTCATCCGGCTTTGACGCTCGCGTGCTTGAAATTGTTGGAGAAGATTTCATCCTCCTTGAGGATCGCTTCAGCATGGAGTCCTGGGCACTACGGCCAGACGCATCGCAACAAGGCCATAGTTGCACTGGAGCAGATGGGTGATGGCGAGGCAATCTCAGCATCATTCATCGCAGACCTGACGGAGCCTCTCGACATTTCAAGAAAGGCCGAGTCGCCGAATTACATGATCAAAGTGTATATTCTGGACTTTTTGTTTGCTTGTCTTCAGGCCACCCCCGATCAGCCCACCATAGCCCATCAGCTTCTCGGGTTTGAATGCGGCATTGACTTCATCTCAACGAAGAAGGATGGGGCTTTTGACTCTGGGACGTCTCTGTTCCACCAAATGCTGCGAGTCCTCGTTGAGGTACCCTTTGGTGACGAGGAAACAGGCATATGGAGGTGGACGATCGACCTCAAGTTCAAGATCATGCGAATCTTTCAAGTCCTGTGGACATCGCCTCTGTCCTCGTCAATTGTCTTGACAGAGCTGAGAGAGAATGACTTCATCTTTCACCTGCTGCTTAGGGAAATCACTATTCAGCCTCTTCTGCCATGGGATGGCCAAGTCATGACGGGCCCAGAATTTCTTTTGTCTGATGCCTCTATGGCCTTCATATCTTTTCTGGCTCTACGCTCTCTAACCTTGGAATATGCAAGCATTGAGCTTTGCAGCATTTCCCAGCAGAGACAGCCTCACCTGAAACGGCGCCTCCTTGATGCCCTGAACGGACAGTTGAAAGACGATGGCGAGATGAGGCCGGTACCTGGCGTGTTTGATCTGTTTGACTTCCTTCCGGCAGATGATCAATTCTGGAACGTGCCACCCCCATCTTTCGATTTGTATCGAGACTTGGACTTGACACCATATTTGGAAGACGACGCGAGCGGCAACACACTCTACAACCTCGACAGGGTCAGGGAGGTCATCCTTTTGAAACGAAAGGAGTTTGCCAAACTGGGCCAATTGGCTTCTGAGCAGGAAATCAACGCTATGGACAAGGAAGAAGCGGTACTCATGGAATACCTGGAGTTTTCCAATCGACAGACACAGGTGGCCTCATTCCGGTTGAGAGTCCTCAAATCGTGGACAAAAGTCCTCTTAGTCATGCTCGAGTCGAACGATTTCAAGGGAAGCGATCAAACCTCGTTTCTGCTGCAGGCACTCCAGGTCATGCTCCCAAGCCTGGACGTCTATGCGTCAGGCCACAAAGACGAGGCCCACGAGCTTGCGAAGCTAGGCAAGGTGCTGCTCTTCAAGGTTGATTTCTCGGCCGCGGAAGACAATAGCAAGGTTGCCGGAGACCTAATCAGCGACAAGTTGTTTCAGCTCTTCCAGATCTGTCTGTCAGCTATCAGTAGGTGGGCTGGAAACTCGGAACTCCGTGCTCTCTACTACAATATCTGCTACCGCTATCTGGCCGGCATCGCCGGACACAGCCAGGTGTTTCTGGCCAGTCGGCAACATGCCATCAAGTCTATTCACGTCCACGGCGAGCGACTTCTGAATGTGATATGTGATGACGCCGAGCGTAGCGACGCGAAAGGTCAGACGGCAGCCCTCATCTTGTTGGGAGCCCTCGTCAAGATCGGTATCGTGGAGAACGATTCATACGTGGTGGAGACTCTGAATAGGCTCAACTTCATCGGCGTTCTGGTCGATTCTCTCAAGTCGGTCTGGCGCGAGTGCTTTGGGTCCATACAAGCAGGTAAGTCAAACCCGACCACCAGCAATCATCGAAAGAGCTGCAGGCGGCTGATCAGGATGGCAGAAAACTCCGATGTAGAACTCCTTTGGGGCGCCAAGCTCGCCCTACTGCAGTCTCTCTGCCAGACCCGCGAGGGCGCCAAATACGTCTTGCAGAACAACCTCTTCCGTGCCGTCGAGGTCTCAGGTCTATTCGCAGTTGACCTCGACACGGATGTGGGCTCCGACCCACTTGCCCTCGAGAAACTATACTCGCTCCTGCTCCGCATGACGCGCATCATTGGTGCCGCAGTGCTTGCCCGCGGACCACAGAGCAGCGTCACCCAGGGTCCAGCGCGTCGGTTCCTGACCGAGTGTAGAATGCTCATCGTACAGGTGCTGAAAAAGAGTGCGGGTATCGGAATGGGTCTCGGCGCTGCGGCACCTAGCCAGCAGCTCGAGGAGAACGTGGAAGATCTGGCTGAGGCATTCATGGTGTTGATCACTGCGACGGGATTTTTGCAGGTGAGCCTTCTCCTAACTCTGTAACCACCGCCGCCCGGCTCTGATTATGATGGACTCTTCACTGACATTGTCTATCCATTCTTTGTCTATTTAGTTCGAGGAGGAGATACTGACGGGCCCTGGGGCTGCGCAACCTCTGACTGCTCAGGGATTGTTCCATTAGAAGATAGATGACCATGGAGGTGGGAAAGAAGCCTCTCTCTCAGATTAATTGATGGGCAAATTCAAAACATGATTGGTGTATGAAACAGAAAATCTAGAGTCACGAAAGCATTGCAGGCAGGATGTAAAAATAACAAAACAAAAGTAAGGCGCTAGCTGGGCCCAGAGAAGAAGAGCATAAAGGAGCACCTGAGAGCATTGATACATGCCCAGAAGGTCGGTCGACGGGAAGTCATACACCTTCGAGACCATGGTCACAAGCCCTGGTCTCCCTAACTCGAAGAAGAAAAACTGTCTCTCCACAAAAAGGGTTTCGTGCACTGCCTGCCGTATTATGCACCACGTATACCTGTTCAAGAAGAAACTGTGACTGTGGTTAACAAAGACATGATGCGTTCGTCTGACGGGGTGAGGTGCACGACAGCAGCCACGCTACACTAAAGGAACAGACTGGTGGCAGCAGCACCGGTCAGCGTCAACGCATTGTCTCTTTCACCATTCACTCAGAACGTATCTCAATCAGCACAATGCAGGAGCGGCTGGTCAGTTGATTATTCACGTTTGGAATTACGATGCCCAGGCGGGCGACACTATGACCCTTCCTGCCTGGACTAGGCCCAATGCTCCGGGCGTCTGTCTGTCTGTTCATCTATGTATCTCAAGGAAAATTTGTCAGGACGTGCACACTTTGTTTGGCCTTTCCTTTATGTTCACTAACACCGGTGCTTCTCGAAATTCCTTGTAAGACGCCTCGCAAATGCAATTGTGTTTGGGGGGGGGGGGGGTTTCAGGGTATCGTATTGGAGAGAAGATAGACGTTGCTCATGAAATGGGGGGAGAGACGCATGTGCCTGTGATGTAACCGTGCCACCTCTGTCTATAGGCCCCAGTGGATAAAAGTGGTGGTGATTTGTGTAGGCATCCCCACGGGGATCTCTTGTGTCATCCAGGCTGCCGCCTTCTTATCGAAGGTTATAAACGCCACACTCTCCGCTATCGGTTCCACAAGGCATATCGTCCCCTAGCCAACTACGAATTCGGTAAACGGGCGGGCTGCTTGCCCTGTTTCTTCGAAGGGCGGAGTTTGAGTTCGAGATGGAAGAAGGTCTTGGCATTCTTTGAGGACTGGCCGTTCTTGGGTCGCGCCTCGAGCTTCTGTCGGCACATTGGGCAGATCTTCTTGGTGCCCTCGGCATGCATGGCCTGGTGTAGGCAGTTACCGCAAAACATATGGCCTGCAGGAAATGTCAGTGAAGGAAAAGGAGGCGACCGCAAGAGTCGGGAGGGAGCAATAGCCTTCAACAGAATACAACTTACCACAATGTGTGACCGTCAGGTTCATCGCAGTGTCCATACAGATGATACATTCGAAGTCGACCAACTTGGTGCTGTCGTCCTCCTTGGGAGTGGCCATCAGCTCCTCGGGTATCTTGTCATCTTTGGTCAGGTCAAAAAGCTTGGCTGGCTCCTCATCGTCTCCCACTCCAAAGATGTCGTCTGAGTCTGGTATGACTACCGCTCTTGCATCGTTCACGGCCTTGCGGACCGCTGCCTTGGTGCTCCGCGCCGAGGTCCCTGTGCTGCTTTGTGATCGGCGCCGTTTGACAATGGAGGGGCCTGCTTGCTCATCGATGGAGGCTGAAGCGCGAGTGCGCTTCCTGGAGGAGGGGGCAGGCATGTTGTCGTCGACCAGAAGGCCAATGACGGCGTTGCTATCCCCGTCCTCCTCTTCCTCGTGTTTCACACGGCCGTCGTTCTTCTCTTCCGGGAGGTGGCCGTGCAAGTGACTGACGAAGTTGAATGTCGGTTGGGAAGACTGAACCTCGAGATCTCGTCGTTCGACGTCGGCAGGCTGGAAGGCAGGCACGCAGTCTTGTGGGGCGGGTCGTGATCGGGGAGGGAGGAAGTTGCCAGCAGGGAATGGATGCAACTGGAGTTGAGACTCGCTGGGGGGCGGCACGGCGTTGTTGTTGTTGTTGTTGTTGTTGTTGTAGTAGAAAGATGATGGGAATTGGGGGGTGGCAAGATCCTGGTACAGGGCCTCGTTGGGGTGGGTGTTGTCTTGTAGTGTTTGACACAGGGCTGAAAGACTGGCGCTGGAGGAGGGCGGGTTGAGATCAAAAGGGTTAAGGAGACTTGCGTCTTGGTTGTGTTGTTGCCCTGTCGTGAACTGTGTGTATGTCGGGACGCCGAGGCCGAAGAAGTCGCCTCCTCCGACAGAGAGGTTAGTGGCTGCAGAGTTAGGCACTGCTAGGCCTGGGCCTGTGGCGGCCAAGTCTTGGTCGAGTTGTAATTGATTAAGCCCGTCAGGGCCGGCAAGACTGGGATCATTTGTGGAGAACCTGAACCCTTGCGAGGCGGGGCCAGTCTGAGACCCGCGCAGGCTGTTGTTGTATGTACGGCGACTGCGCAGGGGTGGGGGGAGGCCCACAGGCTGTCCTGAAGACAGCAAGTCGAGGGAAGGAGTCTGAGGGAATGGTTGTCTAGATTGGTTCAGGTTCTGGGAAACCCCAGCGAAAGAGGGTGAGAAGGTAGAGGTATCCTGTGCCAGCGACTGTAGATCTAAAGCTCACAAATACATGGTCAGAATTGGCTCGCCATAATTTCTTCTTGTATCCATAGAAAAACTGAGTGAACAAAGATGCAGCTGGAATGGGTGAAAACAGAGGGAGAGTGATCTTACGGATCAGGAATGGCAGATCCTGCCCAGGGTAGTAGTCTGCAGACCAGGTACTCATAATTTCCTGTTGATTGTCGACGAAGATGATGTGCTGACGACGACGACGACGACGACAACAACGTGGTGTGTGTGTATGTGTGTGTGTGTGTGTGAAGTGGTAAGAGAAGGATGGGCGTGCCCCAGTCGACACTTGTGGTGGACCAGCTGATACTCGTCAGGTAAATTTCACCTGAAAGTAGTAGATTGTTTGGTGCATGGCCAAATTCTCTCCACAGAACAAGAGACAGAGATTTGTTGTAGGGAAAAGAAAATCTAAAAAGAAAGTGGAGGTGTGGTGAGAGTGAGCAGGTCTGTCTGCTTGTCCCTCAGATTGAATAATGTGTAGGCTGGGAAAGCTTCGAGCTGGGACCAATAAAGTGACAATAAGTAGATGGGAAGAATGCCTTTTCAAGACTGGGCGCTAGGCCGAAAAGGCGGAGAGTTGTCGCGTCTTGAGGGAGGAACAGAGGAAGGAGACGGAGAAAAGAGCTTCAGTCACGATACATAGAACGAGGGAGGATGTATTTTATTAGGTACTGCGCAGACTGTTTGACCAACGCAGGCAGACGAGGCAGGGGGGAGACGCCGCGAACTCGACTCATCTGTTGAACAAAGTGCGGGCAAGCTTCGAAGGAGGTAACGGGAGTGGGACTGGAGTTTAAATATATGAATGGGCTGGACGTCGTGCAGTGAAAGAGGGGGCGGGAATGTGTTGAGTAAAGGACGAGACAGGATGGGAACGGGGACGACAGCTCACTTCAACTCCTGCCAACCTGCGGGACACGACGAAATGTGACAGGGAAAATATACATGGATACTATGGAACCCGGTCGACCAAAGTGAGTGGTGAATGAATGGCTTCCCGTCGTGCCGGAGCCTCATCAGAAGATCTGCGGAATGCGGTCTCACGAAGACGACCGCCTCTGGTGGGTATCCCGCTCACTCTTCCCTTCCCAACCCAAAGTGGGATCCATGGAGTGGGCCGAGCGGGCGGACATGGAGGTAGCACCAGCAGTGCAGGGGAGGACGACGAACAGAGGAAGAGCAAAGGAGGGGCGTAGCTAGCTGTCAGAGATGTGCCGTGGCGCTGCTGACAAGCACTAACACCCATGGACGCACACGCACGCGCAGATATGGACGCACACTTGGATACGGTTGAATCATCTTCCAATCTCGAGGCCATCGCAAAAGCAATACCATCACCCTTTCCATGATCGGTCATCGTGAGCCGGCTTGCATCCGCAGACCAGGCCAGACCACACTGGATCCATCATAGTTACACGAAAGCAGCGGCAAAACTAATATGGCTCCAGAAATTCCACCCCCTCCCGGGGAGAAGAAGAAAAAAACGCCTCCAGGAAAGGCTGTTGTCCAAGTGGCACAAACCAGTCATGAATTTGCCATGGGTTCATGTCGTGCGGCAGGCGCCCCCCCCCCCCCCAATTCTGACCCCAACACGCCGCATAATTTTGGGAACGAAGGCGACTTGTCAGGTCGCACGAGCAAAAAGACAGACCAGATCAGGCCAAGGTCATATAGCAGCAGCTCGCATCACCAATCAACGCATCGTATCATACCGTGAGCATGCATTCAGAGCCATCCCATGTTTTGCCACGCAGACCAAAGCTCAAGGGGACTGTATGGTGCATGCATGTCCTCGAATCGGAATAACATCCGCCAGGGCCATGAACCAACAAACAGACCAGGCTTGACCCGAACAAGAAAACAAAGAAAAGGGGGGGGGGGGGAGAAGGAACATGAAAATAAATAAAAAAGGACAAACGGTTAGCAAATCCTCAGGTCGAGAATATCACCTCTGGATTATCCCGTCCCCAAGAGATTAAGATGTGATGACGTCTAACTGAGAGAAGTCACGACCCCCTTACTCACCAGCTCCTTGTAGTGTGAACGGCTCAGAGTAGTAAGTGCGACTTGTGGGGTCGAGTGACTGCATCCACTCCCCACCCAAACGCCCCTACCTTCGGTAAGTACTATGCGAAGCACGAAAGCTGAATTCGGAATCGATGCCGCTGTTCACTACTGCGAGGTACTACTACATGGTAGAAAACCTGCCTGGTCAGTGTGTGTGTGCTGCGCAAATTGACTTCTTTCTTCTTCAACCCCCCCCCCCCAAGAAAAAAAAGAGAAAGAGCAAAAAAAAAAAAAAAGAAGAAAAAAAAGGGAGGCTCAGCTCGTTATCGAGAGGCCCCATAAAAGAATTGCATTCGAAGGGAAGGGTGGGGTTTGGCCTGTTAGGCCATGAGGACGCGGCATCATTTTCAAAATTTAGCGTCCACTCCCTAGCACGTAGGGACCTCCTAGCATGGACTTGAGGAGTCCACCGCGGGCGGGCACCCTCGCAACTTTTTCCCCCCCATTTGCGCCTTCGCAAATCCTCCCGCGCGAACCGACACGACCAGTTTCCAAACGAAAACCTCGAATCTACGCGTCACGGAGGCCAAACCCCGCGTCGTGTGCGCTGAGTCTTGTCTGCTATCGAATTCTCGGCCCAAGTCCTTCGCGTCAATGTGATGCGCTGAACCTTGATCGAGACTTTTGCCCAGGAGAGCTCATCCGCGCATGCACATGCCAGCCATGATCTTCTTCCTAGTGCGACTATCACACCTACAATACAGCAATCCATATCAGGGTGCTCTTGCGCAGACCCTTCATCTCCTGACTGTCTGAATCAAGTGCGATTTGCCGGAGACTGATTCAGGTCATTCGCCCGGACTGTCTTGCACCTCGGAGTCGGAGGATTCTCAGACCAGAAGCCCTGCCGGATGAGATAGAATGCTCAGTCCGGTCAGGGGCCATCTGCGAAGTGGTTGCACTGCTGCGAGCTTTGTTCGACTCGCCAAGCATCGGGCCCACGCGAGATGGGCCGCTCAGCGCCGCTGGCAGTCTGCTGCTGCCGTCGCGGCCGCGAAGGAGAGTCGAGAGGAGCAAATAGCTTCTAGAGGTCTTTCTGGTAAGACTCCCGATCACATCATGAATGCATGCGCCGGCCCTCCACAGAATGCTTACAACAGAATGCGAGCAGTACCATCCACAGCGCGAGTCAACCAGGTGGGCGTACAGCAGCTGAGCGCAAATATATACAACCAGATTTTCCCCAACGGAAGCAAGCCACCACCTCGAGAGCTCGTTGAGCTTGCGAGGGAACACCTGCGACGTCACGATCTCCTAGACAAAAACACCGACCAGACAGAACCCATCGGCTTCAAGGTCCCCGGCCTGCAAGCTCCAGACACACAGACTTTGGATGAGCACTTCTACAGACTTGGCGTAGATGCTGCTGAGCCCTTTCTGGAGCATGCGAAACAGTTTGCCAGAGCAGTCCTGCCGCGGACGCCGAATAAATGGATACATCAGAGCGGTTGGACCAAATATCGCTATCCTGAGGGTGGCAATGGACCTGCCGAGCCAGAGAAGGTGGACATGCCCGACGAAAAGATGCTTTCATTTGACGTCGAAGTCATGTGGAAGGAAAGCCCCTTTGCCGTCATGGCCTGCGCCGCCAGTCCAACAGCATGGTACGTCTGGCTATCTCCTTGGCTCCTGGGCGAGACGACGAATCAGAAACAACTGGTTCCTCTCGGCGACCCCTCCAAGGAGCGCATCGTCGTGGGACACAATATCGGATACGACAGGGCCAGAATACTAGAGGAATATGACCTCAAGCAGACAAGGAACTGCTTCCTAGATACCATGTCGCTGCATGTAGCGGTCAATGGCATGTGTTCACAACAACGACCGACCTGGCTGAAACACAAGAAGAGCCGGGAGCTGCGCGAGAAGATCCAGCGAGAGACGGACAATCTTGAGCTAGCCACCTTGTTGAGCAACAAATCGCTATCAAATGATGAAGAGGAGTTGTGGGTTGGCAAGAGTTCTATCAACTCATTGCGGGATGTGGCCAAGTTTCACCTCAACCTGTCGATGGACAAGACCGTCCGGGATGACTTCGGAGAGCTGAACCGGGAGGAGATCGTGGCTAAGCTTGATGATCTCCTCAACTATTGTGCCGCCGATGTGGTGGTCACCCACCGGGTCTATTCGATTGTCTTTCCCAACTTTTTGAAGACATGTCCACATCCCGTCAGCTTTGCGGCACTGCGGCACATGTCTTCGGTCATCTTGCCAGTGAACGAGTCCTGGGACGCCTATATCAACAATGCTGAAGCAACATACCAGAAATTGTCCGTCGCTGTTCAAGAACGCCTCGTCTCGCTGACAGAGAAGGCTCTGGAGATCAAGGATGACCCTGAGAAGTGGGGCAATGACCCGTGGTTGAAGCAGCTCGACTGGTCCGGGCAAGAGATCAAGATGACGAAAGGGAAAAAGAATGAACCTCCGCGGCTCGCGAAGAACCAGAAAATGCCTGGCATGCCAAAATGGTTCAAGGACCTGTTCCCAAAGAAAGATTCGCCCATCAATATCTCCATCAGGACGAGGATAGCACCCCTCATGTTGAGACTCTCGTGGGAGGGTTATCCGCTGTACTGGTCCGACAAGCACGGTTGGACATTCCGGGTGCCTCTGAAGGGAAAAGCCAAATATACCGAGAAGGCCATGAAAGCGTGTGATATGAAGGAGGAGACAGTAACCTTGCTCCGTGACGACACGGAGGGTGTTTACTTCAAGGTCCCTCACAAAGACGGACCCACCGCACGTTGCGCGAATCCCATGGCGAAAAGCTATCTGGCCTATTTTGAGAAGGGCATACTGTCGTCGGAGTACGCTTACGCAAAAGAAGCCCTGCAGATGAACGCTTCTTGTTCATACTGGATCAGTGCCCGCGAGAGAATCAGGTCGCAGCTGGTGGTGTACGAAAAGGACCTACCGCACAACAACAAGTCAGAGAGCAAGGCAACAAAGCAGGGCTTTATCCTGCCTCAAATCATCCCGATGGGCACCATCACGAGGAGAGCTGTGGAAAACACGTGGTTGACGGCGAGCAATGCCAAAAAGTCCCGTGTTGGGTCTGAATTGAAGGCGATGGTCAAAGCGCCACCAGGATATAGCTTCGTCGGCGCCGACGTCGACTCAGAAGAGCTCTGGATCGCCAGTGTCCTCGGAGACGCGATCTTCAAGATCCACGGCGGCAACGCTATAGGCTTCATGACGTTAGAAGGCACCAAGGCGGCGGGTACTGACCTCCATTCTCGCACGGCCTCCATTCTGGGCATCACAAGAGGCGACGCCAAGGTATTCAACTACGGCCGGATCTACGGTGCTGGGCTGCGATTTGCCGCACAACTACTGCGGCAGTTCAACCCCACGCTGTCCGACCGCGAGACGTTGAACACCGCCACAAAGCTGTACGCTGCCACCAAGGGCATGCAGTCAGAGCGCAAGCTTCTCTATAAGCGGAAGTTCTGGCGAGGCGGCACAGAGTCTTTTGTCTTCAACAAACTCGAAGAGTTTGCCGAGCAAGAAAGACCGCGCACGCCTGTCCTGGGTGCAGGGATCACAGAGGCCCTGATGAGCCGCTACGTCAGCAAGGGCGGTTTCCTCACGAGCCGCATCAACTGGGCGATCCAGAGCTCAGGTGTTGACTACCTCCACCTTCTCATCGTTGCCATGGACTACCTCACGCGCCGCTTCAACATCGATGCCCGGCTGGCCATCACCGTACACGACGAGATCCGCTACCTCGTTAAGGATCACGACAAATACCGCGCCGCCATGGCCCTACAAGTCGCCAACCTCTGGACGCGGTGCATGTTTGCGCAACAGGTTGGCATCAACGACCTTCCACAAGCATGTGCCTTCTTCAGCGCGGTAGATATTGATCACGTCCTGCGTAAAGAGGTTGACCTCGACTGTGTTACCCCATCGCACGAGACTCCGATCCCGCCCGGCGAGTCGATCGACATACAACAGCTCCTGCAAAAAGGTGAGGAGGCTCGCCTCGATGAGTCCATCGTCCCTGAGCGGCACCCACCCAAACTCGACCAGATCGCCTATACGCCCCGCACGCCTGTGATGGAGGATCTCATCCAGCAGGACGTCTCGACGGCGGATCCGGCCTTCATCCGCGCACAAATCTGCTCTGAGATGAAGGAGCTGAACATGATCTGCACAGAGAAGCGCAAGGAGATGGCCGCGCTCGCTCCCGCCAAGCCGAGTGTCAGCAAGGCGAAGAAGTCTGTGCTGCCATACTACTCACATCCTGAGCTCATGCCCATGGAGGAGCCGGTGATTGTGTCAGAGGCGTTCAGGGCTGACAGCAATAAACGTCTGGGCGGTGGGCAGAAGAAGATGGACTGGTACAAGAGCAATGGGTTCAAGAGGCGGGAGGTTGCCCGCGGGGCGCACTAAGAACGAGAGAGAAGAGAGAGAAAGAGAGAATAATTTGACACGGTGACTGTTTCCCTTTGTCAGCTTTTCCCTTCGAGGATCTTGCGAGCACGAAATGTGGTTCATGAGATATCATCGCTAGTTTATGTACGTGTATGCCGGGACCGGGGGGGATGTATTGATACCCTTTTGGGGGGGGGGAGGGGTTGGCGCAAGCCAGTGAGTCTTTCATGGTCGACGGAGTTGTGGCAGGTGGGGGAAAATCCGGACGATCTTCAGTGGTTTGAATTCTTACTTTTTGTATAATACTACTACTACAGTACAGCGAGATCATCTTTGATAGTGATCTGGTTTTGAAGGCCATGGGGTGATCCAAATCTGTAGTGATGTGCATCCCCTGCCACACACAGCAGCCACCTCATACTAGGCTTTCATATCTATTATGTATATGATTGAGAAAATTGGTCAAAACATTCTCACCCAGCAAGAGTCTTCAGATCGGGTAGTGCAACGTGACAGTAATAACATCTGATATCCACGTTCCAAAACACGCAAAGTGAGGGAGAGAAAAGACGCCCCAAAAACAGAAATAGTAGCCCGGAGGGGGGTGGCCATGCAAATCCGGGGTAGACCCACCGACCCAAACCGATTGGGCCCCAAAACACCCCCTCCCCTGGCGGCCATCGACCCCACTCCTACCATATCACGCTAAAGCCCCATCCGGAAATCGCAAGACCTTGCCCAAAATAGAATTAAGGTTTTCATGTGGGGGAGATGGGAAAGTTCAGTGGGGAGGGAAGGAAAAGAGGAAGAATAAATAAAAAAAAAATAAAAAAAACCCCCCCGTGTAAGGGTCCCCATCAAAATCCCCAACCAAAAAGGTGGGAAACCACAAGGGGAGGGGCATTTCTTCCCCTCTATCCCTGTTCCTTTTTTACCCCCCCCCTCCTCCCTGCAGGAACCCGATCGATCGCAGGGGGGGTTGTAATAGATGGGTATCTACTTTTATGCAGCAGCAGTCATGCATTGCATGCAATGAATGGGATGGATGGGACGGAGACGATTGGAGATGTTGTCGCCTAGTATTTGTTGAAATTCCTCCACTTCCTTCTTCCGCTCCTTCCCCCCCCCCCCCCAACCACACACATACCCACCATCTCCTGTGAGTGTTTGGGTGCGGGGGAAACGGTAAGGAGAATTGTGGTCATGTTCAAGGTGATTTAAATCGAAATGTAATGATCATAAATGGAGGAAATGAGAAAAGAAGGGAGAGGAAAAGGAAAAGCAAAAGGACCGACCAAGGTTAGTTCAGTCATGCTCGTGAAAATCTCTAGGGAAAGAAAAAAAAAATCATTCAATAACATAAGGAGAACATCTACTACTTTGTTCTGATACCTGTGACTTCTCTTCCCCGCCAACATGGCACAACACATAAGAGACAACTATGTAAAACGTAACACTCGTCGAGCAAGGGACTCTTAGAATCAGTGCGTTGTTGGCAGGGGGAGGGGGGCCGGCGCTCGAGAGTCATACATGTGCTGGCTGGCAGACACCCTTGCCATGCCGACAAGACACCATTGATCATCATCGGTGAGAAAGAAGAAACACAAGGTCAATTGACCATCTCAGACGGGGTGATTCATAGACGTAAAGTGTTGATTAGGTTTCTTCAAAGGCATTATTACCATACGCAACTCCAAATACCAGGGTACAGCAATTAAAAGTCTTTGGGAGACGGGGACGTTGAGACGGTGATGATGCCTACTTCAACTCGAGCAAGATGGACCTCGGTCGTGATGACAACGTTCCCGAGACAACTTAGTCTAGCATCGGCCTTGTCGGCCATGGGTTGCAAGGCCGATAAATTACAGTAAATGACCCTGAATTTGATCTCTCTCTCTCTCTCTCTCTCTCTCACACACACACACACACACACTTTCATGTCACAGGGTCAAGATCCGAATTGCATAGGCCAAAGTCACTTCCGCAAACCCCCCCCCCCCCATAAATTTCTATCGTCCAACTTTCCGATAGTCCTCACTGCCTCTCGAGTTTAAGGTGCCACCCATCATCATCATCACTCGTACATAACCCACCATAGATCCATTCAATCGATCCGCCATCCCTCCAACCAGCCAGTCTTTTCCAGACGGCATGGCACGTCAAGACCTACAAAAGAAACCCCATACGGAAAGGCGATATACTCTGTGGATAAGTACTCAACAACTGGCTGATGTACCTTCTGCTCGGCCTCGAGGCGTTGTCATCATCGGTGCGACCCCTGCGACAAACTCAACAGACCCTTCGCCGCCCCTCCCTTCAATGCGCTGCTCGTCAGCCTGTCCTCCTCCCACCCGTCCCTTGCCTTACGCGGTGTCGACACGTTCGCGAGGTCCGGCAGCGCCTGCTGTCTCTCCGGTGCGCAATAAGGTCCGCCCACAGCGACAGCCCTGCCAACCACCTTTTCCGCCTCCTCTTCTTCCTGATACTCATGATTCTTGCCATCATCAGCGTCCGCAATGTCCCTGTCTGCAACTCGTGGCTCCGGCAGCGGCACCCTCCGAGTCTCCGCCGACCGGTACCAGTACTGTGCAGGGGTGGCCCTCTCGACAGTGTGTGCTGTCATGGAGGGTAGAGGCGTACGGCGGCGGGCCATGCCTGGAACGGGGCGGACCTGCAGCTTGTCGAGAGGCACGTCGGTCTGGTTGGTCCTGACCTTGTAGGTGGCGAGGGAGAGGCGAAGCTTGAGGATCTCTGCTTTCTGTTGGTTGTAAAAACGACGCGTCAGCTCCATAATATAAGAAAAGTTACACATTGGTATTGTAAGATGATGTCTGGGGGTTGGAGAAAGCGGGAGGGGAAGGAGGGTTGCTTGAACGCATAGATGGACATATAGCATGTCATGAAGATCCAACATACCTGTCTGAACTCCTCACGCGTCAGCACCTGACGCGGTCGCGGTGGCGGCAGGTTGGGTATTACATCCAGCACAGCTGAGGCCACCGCAGCCCCGGATACAGGAATCCTAGACGCAGTCGTCGTGATGGGCGCGTCGGTATCCGGCTCCGTAATGGTAGTAAACTGGGAGGTGTTGATGGTCGAGTTGTCAAAGACCGAGCTCGCGTCGGGTGATATCGATCTCCGTGCGGTGGCAGGCTGCGAGGTCGGCGTCTCGTCGTCCTGTCGCGTGGTTAGAACTTGGTTAGCTCTTGCATCTGATAGCCTGAGGAAGTCTGAGAGGCACGAGCATACCTCATCCGCGGGTTTGAGCAACGTCTCCACCTCAGGGACCCTCGTCGCCTTGGACGGCGACGACGTCTTGACCGGGCTCCCAGAGCACAGCTTTTTGACAACCGGCCGGAGGTTCTCGGCCTCCTCAAGCGGCCTCCTCTTCTTGGGTGTGCCGGTTCTCTTCTCACGTGACGGGGAGGGCGTCGCGTGACGGGACCTCACCATCCCAGGGCTCTTCTTCAGCGGGCTGCCACCGCCGACCGTGGTACCTCCTTTGGTGGACAGCTTGAGCGATGACGGTGACCGAGGGGACCTCGACACGTTCACATCGATCGCGCCCAGGGCGCGTCTCTTTGTGGGGGTTGCTGCAGCACTCATCTTTGGAACCGTGGAACCTTTTGGACGAGATGGAGACGCGACGAGGTGTTGTGCGGATGGCTGAAGCTAGTGTGGATTCGAGAGGCAAGAATGAATTAGATGAAAGCGCGTCTTGACAATGATAATCTGGACGCGAAATAGAGAGGGTAAGACAAGAGAGAGTCGAGTTTAAGACGCAACGAGTTCTCTTGTGTATATAAGGGGGAAAAGACGATAGTATGTGAGGGGCGTGCCTCACGTTTGTTGTTGCACGGCGACAAGGGAAGAAAACATACAGATCAGTACTTCAGCAGCCAAGGCAAGGACAGACAGAAAAGGGCAGGAATTGTACTGCAGTAGAAATAGGGTATGGCGTAAAAGCACAGGAACGTCCTGCGCGGCTACTACTCCCACCACTGGACTTGGGCAGTTGGGGAAGGGGGGGGGGGAGGCGACAATAAGAAATGGGTCCCAAGAAAAAGAAGGCACGTCGCGTCAGTTGCAAGGCGCAACACCCCTGCCACCTGCCACCTGCCCGACTGAATATTTGGACTATTTACTTGACTACCTCTTGAGGTTTAGAGCGCGGGTGTGGGCCCTTCCTTGCTCGAGCACGCTGACGGGGCCGTGTCATACGCGCCAACCAGGGCCAGGCCTCTTCCATTCTAGGGAAATTTTCCCCCTTCATCTTTTTGAGGCATAAAGAGGGGAAAAGAAGAGAAAAGAGTATTTGTCGACCTCGTCGCGTGCAGTTCTCACGCGTGCAGTCCCACAATGAATGGCGACCGTCTTGTCTTTTCACTGCGGGTACTACATGTATGTTATATATTTCAGGTATTTACAGTGGCAAAGAACTGACAGTGACATGGCGAATGGGTCATTCGGATCGCACAAGTCATCACTCCCGAGGCACTTTGCAAAACACCGTTTAAGAAATGATATACCATCATTCGTGAAACATGCATACATCTATTTGAGCAAAGAGCAAAAGCAGTAGCTACTTCCTCCAAGGTGGGGGGGTCCTTTTTATATACCCAATGCTTCCAAACATAAAATCCAAAATTGCACATGTTGTAAAGTCAAAACATAATAAGAATGACAGTAGAAGCCTCAGAACGCATTGCGCATCGGGTATCAACCATGGGAGCCGTCGTATAAAACCACACAATTTTTTTTGGGGCGCGTTCCTGGAGGGTTTGTTTCCCCGTTCCCACCGAGTTCGCCGCCATCCCGAAAACGCCGCCGACCTCAACATGAAATACGAATGCGTCCGAATGTATGTCGAAATCACAAGCAGTCTTTGCGGTATCCTGTTGTCCCTCACATCTCCTCTCCTTAACCAGCATTCAGCGAGAAGAGTGACATATCCAGAGGTTCAATGGACTTGTTGTTTCCGCTCAGGTCGACGAGCATGTCATCCGTAAACGCCTCCATCGACAGGTCCATGCCGCTGCCGTAGTCGTAATTCGGCTCCAAGGTCAGGTTTAGGTCATCATACAGCATGAAGTTCATCTCGATATCGAGGGACCCAGCTTCGGGGATGTCGCTGTTGGGTTCAGATGCGCCGCTGTCCTTGCTCGACTCAGGGGTGTCCTCAGGTGGCGTCGTAGACCTGTACAGGATCGTGTTGGCGATGACACCGCCGCTCAGGGGATCAAAGCTCATAGCCGGGGTGAACAGGCTCTGAGGGTCGATCGAGCCGAGGAAATCACTGGCCTGCGGTTGTTGCGACTCTGTGACGGCCGCGGTCGAAGCACTGTTGTCTGAAGGCTTGGAAACGCCAGCGACCTTGCTGCTATCATCCCCCGCCTTCAATCCTTGCGCAGCCGGGGCACCTGGTGCGCTAGTCTGCCGCTTCAGGGAACTCTGGCGCGACATGGGCAACGCTAGATCTGGCTTGGCCTGTTTGTTGTGTCCAAGGTACTCCATACAGGAGTCCATGAGGAACTTGTCGGGATTCTGGAAGGGTTTCTCATGAAATTCCTCGTGGTGCTTCTTGCGCAATGCTTCCGAGGCAAACGTTGGCCCTCCCATCTCGCAGTCGGCCACCGTGCATGGGAAGCTTGGCTTTGATACTGCCTTGGGCTCTTGTTTCTTGAGGTCCGGGGAGATAGCCTTCGCCTGTGGAGAGGCATTCTGGCTGGAACTCGCCGGGGATGACGTCTGAAGGCCGGTCTTCACCCTCTTCCGTGAGGGCATCTGCAGGTTGTCCTGGGTCACCTGAGGCGGGGCGACCCATACCGGCTTTCCGTCGGGCGAAGCAGCGCCAAACGGGAACGGCGGCTGGCTAGAGGTGGGTGCTGCGGGAGGCTGAACTCCTCTGCTATTTGGCCTTTGCGGCAATCTCTGGGGAGCTTGTTGCGCCTGCTTGGCAACATGCACCTCATTCGCCTGTGCCGCGGGCCCAGCCTTTGCTGCTACCGCCGCTGCCGCCGCCGCCTGCATCTGTTGTGCCTGCTGCTGTTCGCTGAGCTTTCCTGGCTGCTTCAGCTCCTGAAGCATGGAACCAAGAAACTGCTTGTAATGCATGAGATCCGGAGGCGGTAACGTGAACTTCGTGTTCATGACCTGCAACTTGTCGCCATCCTTGAACTGGCTTATGACTCGCACGCGCTGTATCCTTGGTCAGCACAGTGAAGTCAAGGTTGTTAAGCTTGCTTGATTATAGAAACGCAGTGCTTACCATTTTGAGAAACGTTCTCAATCGGTTCTCATCGCCACTCATTGCAAACCACTTGACGATAATATTCGGATTCGACGTTTTTACAAAACCTCCAGCAACGTTCAAAAGCAACGTTCTGTAAGTCTCCATGATTTGTGGAGGAATGTCCAGCTGTTTGGCCTTGGAGGGATCATAAGCACGCGCCTCTTCGCTGACGATGTCCTTGTAGCGGATAGAAGCCTCCTGCATTTGCTTTGTCATTTGTTTTCTCCGTTCCCAGGCCTGTTTCTGTTCAGGGGTTAAGCTTGCGACTTGAGCCTCCGTGAGGTTGGGTGGGAAGCCAGGAGCACTGGCATCCATTGGTAGCTGACCAGCCTGAGAAGGAGGCCGTTGAGCGGGTCCATTGGACTGGCCAGAAGTTTCCAGATCGTCAGTCCCTGGGCGCTTGAGATTTTTGGCTGCGTTAGCCGGTGACGGATTCGTGGGTGTGGCCTTATTTTGTCGGTTTGCTTTGTTCCCTGGCGCAGCAGCAGTTGCTGCTGCTGCGGGATTTTGAGTGGGCTCTGCGGCAGACACTGGCGTGCGAGTAGGCTGTCCCTGAGGCAAGTTCTGGGTTCCCGCAGTATAGTATTGAGGTGCATCGGGCTGCGTCATGGGTGGTGCAATCGGTTGAGCAGATGGCTGTGGCTGTTGGAACCCAGCTGCGGAGTTAGCAGCCGACATCATCTTCTGAAACTTGATCTTCTGAAGCATCCCCTTAAGATGCTCTTCAGGGACCTCGCGCGCCCTCTCGCTGCTCGCACGGAAGTTCTGTATCTCTGCTGGAGATACGTCGATATGATGGAAGCTGGTCGGCAGAGAAGGTCTGACACCAGCTTGCCCTGCACCGGCTGTTGGCCCATTTCGGCCAGTCATGATGCCCCGTTGCTGCAGCTGGACGAACTGCTGCGCCTGAGCACTCTTGAGTTTCGCCTTAGTCTGGTCCGGGAGAGTGGATGTGGACTGCATCCAAGCTTTAAACTGCCCCCATTTCTTCAACTCGGGCGGTATGCCTTGTATCGCTGTGAACACCTGCTGCGGAACATCCATCTGGTCCATGAAGGCTTGTACTTGGGGCGAGCTCAGTTGCGCAAGTTGTCTCTGTCGTATTGCAGCTTGCATCTGGGGTGTCATAGGGCCTCCGTTCATCTGCTGCGGAGGCATCCCGGTCGGGTTGCCTCGGTTTGCGGGGTTCATGGGCAGGCCCTGCGGAGCCTGACCCATGCGTCCTGCCATCATAGATTGTGCCTGCTGCTGCTTCCACTTCTGGAACATCTCGTGCAGTTTCTCGGCGCCCATGCTTCGTAATTTCTGTTGCTGCTCCTGATCGAGTGAAGAGAGCATTGCTCTGAACTGAGGATCTTGGGCCATGGCTCCAGCCATGCCGCCTTGCGGTCCTGGGTGGTTGAAGCGGCCGTCCAGGCCAGCTCCGAATGATGGGTTGCCTGGTCCAGCTTGAGCGCCAGGCATCTGGCCCATCGCAACCGGTGGTTGCCCGACTGGCGCGTTCAGATTCGCTAGCGCAGGCGTTTGTGTCGCAGGCATTGAGCCGCTTAAGCCTCCCGGCTGCCCTTGAAGATTCGCCGCAGCGTGTCGCGCCTGAGCGTGTAGCTGTTGCTGCTTCAGCCGCGCTTGTTGTTGTTGCTGCTGCTGCTGCTGCTGTTGCTGTTGCTGCTGTTGCTGCTGCTGCTGTTGCTGTTGCTGCTGTTGCTGCTGCTGCTGCTGCTGCTGCATGTCCAGCGAATTCGGCATCTGCGGCCTCGGTGTCTGGTTAGGGCCCTGAGGAAACATGTTGCCATGCTGCAGACCGGCACCAAAAGGAGATTGCGAGGTTGGGTTGTGACTCGGGCCTGAGCTTGCGGGTACGACAAGTTGTCCTTGCCGCTCGGCCATCATGCCCTGTTTCTGTTCGTTGATGATACTCTCCATATTGCTGCCAAAAGGCATCTGGCCACCAGTCTGTCCTAAACCGTTCATCATGGTCGGGTTGATAGGTCTCTGCTGGCCTGGCTGCATCGACATGCCCTGGAAGTTTGGAGGCATGCCTTGTTGTCGCTGCGGCATCTGAGGTTGTCGCCCTTGAGGATATAATCTCCTGATGGCATTTTGCATGAAGTAGAGAAGGAGTGGGTCCTTGCCTTGACTGCGCATCTGTTGGCACGCCTGGGGGCCTAGGACTTGCTCCAGAATCTTCGTCTTTTGCTCTTGGGGAGTGTTCATGGCCATCTGACGCGCCATCTGCATGACTTTCTCTCGGTCCATTTCAGATTGCGGCATCTGATTTGGGTTGCGCTGAGGCCCGCCGGGCAGGCCGAAGCCCGGCTGCCCTGGGTTCATCTGCTGTGTCATTCCGTTGCTGAGACTGAGGTTCATCTGCGGAGCTTGCTGTCCCAGCTGTGATACTTGCATGGGGTTTTGTAGGTGCTGGAAAGCCTGCTGGCCGGCACCTCCACCCCTTCCAGCCATCTGCGCCCTCATCAGAGCTGCATTCTGCTGCTGCTGCTGCTGCTGCTGCTGTTGTTGCTGCTGCTGCTGTTGCAGCATCGCTTGCCGGGCTTGGGCGTTCATCGCTTCCTGCATCTGAGGGACTTGGTTCTGGCGTCTGAGGTGTAGCTCGTGGAGCTTTAAGCGGATCTTTTGGTCGTATGTGTTCTGCCAGTTTCTCAGTAAAACAGTTCTGCGTAGTTTGAAGTACGGTAGCGACGGGGATTGACACCTACCCTGTCTTGAGATGTCTGGACAACCTCTTCCTCAAATTTGATGCAAAAGTCTGCAATTTGTTGGCGT
This sequence comes from Cryphonectria nitschkei, assembly GCA_006503525.1. Lineage (NCBI taxonomy): Eukaryota > Fungi > Ascomycota > Sordariomycetes > Diaporthales > Cryphonectriaceae > Cryphonectria > Cryphonectria nitschkei. The sequence goes on from LAZJ01000045.1 coordinate 109,166, forward strand.
GTAACAGCAGGGTTTGTGATAGCCAAGCTTGAAAACCTGTATTTCGACTGTCAGCTTAAGGACTATTATGACGCAGCCTAGTGAGAAGGCATCATTGAAGCAGTGATTCGGTGAAATGGCAGATGAATGATAATGATCCTCGGGGGGGGGGGGGGGAAATAGCAGGATGGGAACAATTGTTTGAAATGACAGCCGGAGGAAAATACAGTGATCCGATGCACATAATGAGTTCATCTCAGTGAATGAGGTGACAAGCCTGTCAGAAGGCGGGAACCGGGGACTCACATTTGTTGTACATTGCGTACGCGCTCCACGATACCAAGGCCGGTTTGCCATCCGTGAGGAATCTGTATTGTGTTGCTCTGGATGGCAGTGAAGATGTATTGTTGAATATTGCTGTCCTGTGCAGAACCGCCGCCGCCCATGGCCATCGCTCGCTGCTGTTGCGGCATAAATTGGCCAGCTGCGGCCATCTGTTGCAAATGTGCGGCCATGGCCGCCAGAGGATCGGGAGGGGAAGGCCAGGATCAAGATGAATACGGGACAAACGCAGGGTCAGGTTGTCCGAACGGAGCGCAGGCGCGCAGTGCCTCTCGCTGCTGATGAAGGGAGAGGTTCGTCGCCGAAGAATAGAGATGGTATCTTGAAGAGCTGGCCAATAGACATGAAGTAGGGCCGAGTTGATGTGAGGTCGCTGGAAGGTGGTGACAGGTATAGGAAAGCCGTCACCGAGCTGCGGGCTGCCTGGTATGTCTCAAGCAGGGTCGCATGGAAGAGTCAAGGGCTCAAAGATCCTTGCACGAGAGTCCAAGTCGACAAAGACAAGTGCGCAGCAGGTTTAGACCAGTAGCCTCCCAGAGCAACAGGCGGGCGAGATCTTAACCTGGAACAGGCAGGCTGGAAGATGAATGGCGTATCCGGCGATGATGAAGCAAGGCAACTTTCCAGACGAACATCCAGGATACTCCTCAACCGATTTCTCTCGACACACAAAAGATGACAGGCGCTCTTCAAGCGCTCGGTTCTCCCCAACGTGGATTTCAAAAACAAGGCTTCTGGTAGCCACAGCCTGATCAAGTCGGTGACAAGCAAGATGCGGGGTCGATTCCCAAGATCGATTCGGTGGTGCTCGAGACGGTCCGGTTGCCAAATGGTAACAAAGAGCTGCGGTGTATTTTGTCGCTCGTTGACAGCTTAGGGGGGAAGTGATACAGCGTATCTAGACAGAGCGAGCGAGTACAAAGTTGGGTCGAGGTGGGAAAGTCGTCAGCGCGACGTGGGTTCCGGTTCGAGGGGGGGACGATCGGATCTCCGAGATAGATTCGTTCGTAAAGGGTCACGACGTCCAAAGCCTGCGGTGAATAAGGCAGAGAGGTAGGCCAGGTTGCGCCGGGTCGACTTGGTCTCGAGTATACAGATATCACACCCGCCCAGGAACGAATATCTGATCCTCCCAAGATTCTGACGGTGGATGTCGCAACGGCTGTGATGGGGTCTTCTGCTCGGGAAATGAGGGATCGTGCAGGGTCGGGAAAAGGTTCGAAGGTGCAGAGATAGCCTTGGTCGCTCGTGGCTGGCTATTTGGTCTCGTCCCGGCCAAGCGTTATCGTCGCAGCGGAGCAGCAAGCACGGACGGGGAGACGAGTCTTTCCACCCTCCCCAAGAAAAGAAAGAGGCAGTAATACGACGGCGGAACAGAAGAGGACAAGAAAGAAAGAAAGAGAGAGCTTTGTTTTCTCCAACTACAACAAAATGCAGCGGACTGTCTCGTCGTGGGGAGCGAGAAAAGGTTGACGGGAGGGAGGGAAGGGAAAACAAGCAAGGAGGGTTGGGTTGGGAGGTGGTTGACCGCTTGCGAGGTCGAGGTAGGATGTGGGAAGAAGCAGGCAGGGAAAAGGCGGTTGCGGGTCAAGAGAATCGAGGAGCGGAGCGCAGCGAGCCACAGTGGGAAGAGGCAGACGAAGAGGCGGCGGAAACGACCAGGGTGCCCCTCGCCTGTGTACTGACCTAGCGCAATGAGTGCCGTGTTCTATGTACCTGGCTCTGACAGGTCTGGTACAAAGGTACGCGGCGCTCTCAGCTAAGCCCAAACCTGCCCAGTACCTTGATGCCTATACGGCCGAGGCGTAGACTTGTATGTTTGCCCAAGTATGCAAGTCATCCTCGATTGGCAAAAGAAGACACCCCAGATACATGGTCGGTCAAACTCGGCTCTCCCCTCTAGGAAGCCGAAGCCCCAGGGCTGCTAGGCGTCTGGAAGAGCTGTCGAAGAAGAGACAGCTGGCAAGGCGGCGCAGACGCCGCACACAGAGAGGGGGGGGGAGTATAACGAGGTAACGCTCAAGATGATCAGAGGTACCACCAATGTATCTTTTCCTGCCTGGGTCTAGGGGTGGGTCCAAGAGTCCATGTACACCTGGTGCAGGGCGACAGGGGTGCCTGCCCAGGTGCGACTTGCTTTGGGCTGCCCCCATGACTTGTTCTTGTCTCTTGCGCCCGACGTAAAAGCTCTCGTCTCCTTCAGCTGCCCTCTCTGGTCTTCTGAGCAGCGAGGAGGGCGTTGGGAGCATCAGACGGTGAGGCAGGTGATGCGCAAACGCTCACCCTGTGGACCCATGAGCAGTTGTGGATTTAGTGTTGGCACCAGCCTTTTCCCGCTTCCTTTTTGCGGGAGGGCGGGAGTGGCAGGGTCCTTTATTTTCTTTGGTCGATTTTCTGAGTGAGTGAGATGGGGAACAGATCTGTCCGTGCCTGTTTGTGGTCTTGGTGGTCAAAAATTAAGTGCATTCCCCTCGGGAGAGACATGCAGTGCAGTGCAGTGCAGTGCAGTGCAGCAAGCAAGCGGGTCAGGGATCATCTCCAACAAACCTGCAGGTTGCCCCTCTCAAGGCTACCATTTGAGAACAAGAAAGAGACAACAGACAACAGCGAGATAGTATTCCCATGATAAAATTTCAGACATTTCAGCATTGTCCTTGGGGGGTGGGGGAGGGATGTCACTTGCTGAAAGGGAGAAAGGGTCCTCGACTGGATGGCGTCTAAGAAAAGAGATGCGTCGCTTCAGCGCTTACCTGACGAGCGTTTCATTTTTCTGCCGGCTGGTGTCGATTCCATGCAGAGGCAGGGTTGTGGGTCAGGGACCAGCGCGACGATCTCGACTTGCCGTACAAAGTATGGCAGGTCTCGCCAAGGTCCTCAGTTTCTGCACACGCAATCGAGGCTGTAGGTCTCGTATCATGAGATCACTGCATTTTTTATTTTATTTTTTGCCCCCTCCCTCTTTCTCTCTTTCTTTCCCTTGGCGTCCTGCGAGGCTATGCTGATCGAGCGTCGCGCACAGAAAGGCAGAGTTCAATAGGAAAGTCGATCAGGCAGTCAGTCGATGGGACGGGATTGACTTCCAAGTGAGGCGGCCCACCACCGTCTTTGGTCAAGCGGCTGGCTCTTTTCAGTCGATAGGCATGACAGCCCGCCCTAGGAGACTAACTGCCAGCTCAGGCGCACCAGACAAGCACATGGTCGGCAAAATGAAGCCCGAGGCCACATTCGAGTCGGGCAACAGACGACGTCAATCTTGCTTGCTGCTCGGTGAGGGGAGATCATTATATCTTCTCCATCTCGGCCTCAAGACTTTATGTATATAAACCTCGGGACTTACTCGCAAACCTCCAGTCTACACACGATCAGCCAGGGCACGGACGACAAATGAGCGAGTTCAGACAGACACATGACAACAAGACAGCCTTACCCTCAGTGTCCTCGAATCTCGTCTCCATCCCCCACCCATGCCCCGGGATATCAATGGCTACTATGGTAACATGAGCGATGGAATGGAGGTGGGCCATCAACTATAATGTACCGCCAGGGGGGGAGGGGGTGTTGTTCAACCGCACAGCAGCAGCAGGTCAAGTTCCAATTAAGCAGAGATGTGAGCAAGTCCAGTGAGCCCCTTCAGCGTTTCGTGTGCCCACCAGAATACCTGCCAACAAGCACATCCGCTCGGGGAACAAGACGAGCAGCATCCTGCTGTGTCATAGTGAGACCAAGTGCTCTGTGTGTGTGTGTGTGTGTGCATAGCCCTCCTACGCCAAGGCTACTTGCTTGTCTGCACACTTGTACGCACGCACACGCACGCACGCAACACCATACCACACATGCACACACACTCACAACGCATCCTTGTCGCCATCCTCTCCGGCTGTCCCTGATCCAGAGCCCCCCCCAGACCCTTCAGAGTCGGGATATCCCTGTCTCGAGAAAGATTGGCTAATCCCCATATGGTTGAAGCTTGTCTGGCCGACCGGGGTGGCAGGGCGGGATCCCCCAATCGCGATTGTGCTGCCAGGGGTGATGCCCTGGGGGACCTGTCTCTTTTTTTCTCTTCCTCTCCCGAGCGATAAATATCAATCAATCAAGCAACCCCTAGTGCCACTACGGGCAGCGACCCACGCTACAGAAAGTCGATGATGGGTGAATCACCTTGTCAGAAGAAGAGGGGGAACAGGCCGAGAGGCAGCATGCAGAAAGAAGAAGAAACAGCAGAAACAAGCCTCAGGTGGCCGTGTCTAGAGGCCTAAGGCAGAGCGATTTTTCACTTGACTGCTCAACCAGGACCCAGCCCAGGAACAAGACACCAAGTAAAATAAATACGCACAGACGGAAATGGAGAAAAAGAGGGAAGAAAAAGGGAGAGAGGGGAGGGAGGGAGAGAGAGAGGACAGGGAGAATGAAATGACAGATGCCTCCGCGTTGATCGGCATGGGAACCTTATTGCTCTTAGCAAGGCGGTTGTCTGGGTGGACGAGAGGGGGGCGACAGGACCTGTCAAAGTATCCTCTAGCAGTGGGGACCGTCTTGCGCAATCCACAAGGGTCTCTCCTCTTGCTGGGAAATTTCCAAGACAAAGTCCCTTACCTCTTTTTCCATCACAAGGGCACACACCCACCAAAACCCACGCACCCACAAGCGCACCCACGCACCCACGCACCCAACGCAACGCACAGCATGATTTTTTTTGTCGTTGAGGCACATACTCTGTCGCATCATCATGGTCGTCCTCAAGAAACTTTTCTCTCTCTCGCTTTTCTTTCCCAGGTTTGCTTTGTTTATGAACTGTGCATACCGCTGGAGGTGGTTCTTTGTTCACCACGCTTCAGCTGTAGTCAAGATACTTGACGCACGCAGAGGTAAGCTGATTCCAACCCTCCACCTCCCCCTGCCTCTTTTCCTAGAGGTACTATGTAACGAGCTGTGGGAGCTCAGGTACCGGGTACAGCTCCGAGAAACGATCTTCGCTCTTTCTTTGCTGGTTCAGCACACCAGGCCTCAATCGTCCCAGGTGCTATCGTGGTCTGGGCCCCAACGGCGACGCGGTGATCAGGGAGCAGGGCTGATCCCTCTTCGACCACACCCCGTGCTTGTCTTGATAGTGCTATTATGACATACATAGTACATCCTAAGGTAAGTATGTCGTAGATCTCGCAGAACTTTACTTCTCATCAGCTTTCAAGAGGGGGGGGGGGGGAGAGAGAGAGAGAGAGAGGGTCATGATAAGTAGCAAGTCTGTAGAGGACGACAAGATCAGCTTGTTGTGGTACAGGAAAGACGAAGGCCTCGTCCGCATCTTTTGTTCCCAACGCATGGCTGGTGGGTCAGCAGGGCAGTCATCCTCCAATCCAGCCCGACACGAAATGCTTGGGGGGATCCCAGGGATGGCTTGGATCTATCTGAACCGGTCACCCCCAAACCCAGGCTAGACCGGATCAGGGCGCGGTCCGTCGCGCAACAAGGACGGCAAATCGATGTCGACACCCCCCAATGTTGAAAACTATGCGGGCGTGGCCGCGCAGGACCCTTTCAATAGTCAGTCCTTTCGTTCCCTCGAGAGAACTAACATGTACCGTCTCTAGGCGAATCAGCAGGTAAAGTGGAGGAAGGTTGGCGGGGTTTGGGTCGGTGAATTGCCCTCATTCACCTGGCCATCGTCGGCTGCGCAGGTCGACTGATCGCTTGAGCAAGTCCAAGAATTTTTATTTATTTTTGAACGTGTAGTAGCTATTATGTATGCGTTTCATGCGAACCCCCCCCCCCCCAATCTCTACCTTTCTCAAAAGGAGAAGGAGGCCAACAGCAGTGAGAAGGGAGGCGGGGCTGCGCTGGCACATCGCACGTACCTGATCGGGACTCGTTCGATGTCGCATGCAACATTTCCCGACGCTCCACAATGCACAGGTCCTCCCACCCTCCCCCTCCCCTCTTCTCAGCTTCGCATGGACGACGACGCATCAGGCGGCAGATGTTGAAAGTCCTGTTGTCATGGGCGGTGGCGATTCCTCGGGGCGCCATTTTCTTATTGTGAAAGAGCATCATGCTTGTTCAGAACGGCACAAAAAAGGTCAAGCACACCTGTCTGTCTCGGTTGCTGCGCGAAAGAGAATTAAAAAAAAAAATCATGCTGGAATGGGTTGATGGATTATACTGTGTTGCGTTTCACAATGCTGCCTTGGGGCCTGTTTGACGGACCCATTTCAACGCCCAGCCTGGCAATGTTTCTGGCCAGTCCAGACACTTGGCAACAGCTGAGCGGTGATTCGTCCTAATGATCAAGATCGGCGTCTACTTATTGAATGGTCTGGTCTGCAGGCAAAGTTGCGAAAAAGTGGCCTGCCGACCTGAAGGCTCTCTTTCTGCTTTTGAGTTCATCGTCTCCTTCTGGCGTGACACACACACACAAACCCCCCCCCCCCAAAAAAAACACCCCTTCAGACCTTGGCTGAACTTCCCATCTGCGACATGAGATTCTCCCCGTCTCTCCCCCCCCACCTCTCATCGCCCCTGTTCCACAGAGATCGGCCCGCTGGCAGCCGGAATAATCAATGTGGGCGGGAAGTGCAGAACGTCCTGCAGATTTTGAACAATGGCGTGCAGCAGGTTATCTTGTCTGAGAGGTCAAGGTGGTGGTGGTGGTGTAGTGGGAAAGCACTATATGGTCAAAAGTTGCAGAGACAGACCAAGCCGTGTGCTGTTTAATTCACCCACCATCCATAAAGGCACACTCTGACACAGATCTTAACGTGTGATCGACGTAGACTCAAAATTATCCGCTGGAGGGGTTAAGAGCAGGGTTGCGCTGGCAGTTGTTTCCACGAATCTGGCAGGGTCGCACCAGATGAGAAAGGCCCTGTTGGGGGTTTATTCTCTTTCTTCTCTCTTCTGTCGTCCCCTTGTCGATCGCTGGGCGCTACGGGAAGCGTACCTGCGCAGGGCTGGGCCAGATTCTGGTTTCTCCCCCCTCCTCCCCCCCCCGGCGCTGAGCGGCCTTGTCCAACCAAGTTGCCATGCATCAATCAGCCTATGACGACGGGACAGCGCAAAGAGGACACATTACCTGGCTGAGGGCAGGGCACGGCAGAGCAGCCAGTTTCTCTTCGTATGTTCTCGGCACAGCTCACTCAGGTCGTCCGTCTTCTCAGATCTCTGTGGTCTCTCGAGAAACAACACAATAGATTGGCGGTGGACACCGTTTGAAATGGGGCCGAACCGCTAAGTCTGGCAGGCTCCACTTGAGACGAGAGAGCTGGGAAACAGGGTCTTTTTCTCGCCACACTGGATGAATGACCATGTTTCCCCTACCCCATGCTGTCCCGTCATTTTAATCTTGATATTGACTCTCGGATCGTGGAGACTGCTAGAGAGTCAATTAAAGTATTCCTCAACCCGTCCCTCATCTTCATTGATCGGAAATGTTCTTTTTTTTTCTCTCTTCCCCTTCTCGTTCTGTCTCACATTGCAATGGGGCCAAGGATGTCCGTGACCTCGAATATTACTTTTCCCACGGTCAGGTCTCGTGTCGAGCCGAACGTGCAGCAGATGATCGACACAGCGATGTTGGCCTTAGGTCCCTTCAATCTATCCTGAATGGCCGCCATCCGATGGACCACCACCCGAACCGACAAAGCGATGGGCAAAGACATCGGGCTAAGTTACCCACAGCATGTCATCATCCTCACACACACAAACATACACACACACACCTCTACCTCGTGCCATGCTCTTCTTGACTCAGCTGCATACTGCGGCGGGCGACAGGTCGGTAGCTCCGAGCGCTCCCGCTGGCTCAGGTCGACAGCCTCACCAACAGATGGGGGGGGGGGAGGGGCCGGATCATTACAGGCTTGCAATGGGTGTCTTCCCTTTTAGAGGGTTGGTTTGGTCTTGTTGCATACCCAAACATCCCCAGATCTACGCTGCGGCGAACCGTACTGTAATAGTAGCACCGCACCAGCAACCAAAGCACGAATGCGTCGTACACCACCCTCCCCTCCCCCTTCATCCCCTGCAGGTGCAGGTGGCAGGCTTGTTCTGCGCCTAACCCGGAACTTCCTCTCTGTCCAGAGCAGGAGAGATGTGATGTGATGTGGATGATGGTGGTGGTGATGGCGGGGTGGCGTTTTGCCCCCCTGCACAGGTGCGCAATGCCATTTCGCCTGCAACCAGGTCAGACACCAGACAAGACAACTGGAGACGGGTAAGCTGACGTTCACTTGTTGTTTGATGTTCGGCACAATCCGTTCAGCTCGTTGCGGTGTGAGACAGGATTTTTTTAAAATTCTCCTTGGTGGTGAGATCTGAATTGTGGCAAGATACAATCGTAAATAAGGCTGAAGGATGTCTTTGTTGTCTCGATCTGAATCTACAATCCCTCGTTGTAACGAGGGCAAGTCAAACAGAGATAAGAGAGAGAGAGAGAGAGAGAGAGACTACAGAAGTGTTTAAAGAAGAATAGGAAGAATTGCTATGTACAAAAAGTACTGGCTACTATGTTAGCACCCTGGCAACCAATACGATCTGATACTAAACTTGGGCCCGAGCAGCAGGCCTGCACCATCCATGGTCCTCCTCCGAAAAGGGCCCATGATTGAGGGATCCCTGCTCTTCTTCGTGTTCTTTGTCCCTGTCGTGTTTCCCTCTTCCTCTCTCAGAAGCCAGCCAGCCAGCAGCCAGCCTTGAAGCTAGACCTCGAAAGCCTAACTATAAGTACCGAGTAATTACTATAATATTATTATGTACGGGGTAGCCCAGGCTCCATTGTCTTTGCTCTACGCAGGTTCAGAGTTTTGAAATTTCCCATTTGATTCCTACAGTCCTGAAAATTAATTCATGTCCAAGAAAGAGAGTCGAGGACTAGGCTGTGAGCCTGTTGATCACGTCTGCTACCAGCAGTTGTTGTACAGAATACGGCATACTATCGTAGCCACAGGTAAAAAGTACCAGGCCATACCGGTTATTATGAAGAGGTACTTGTATGTGGACCAGGCTACTCCCGAGCAGCCCACCTGCTGCCGGTCCGCTTCCGAGGCGGCGACAGGGCTGCCTCCTCTGGCGGGGCAAGGCCTAGTCGGGATCCCCTCCGTCAAATCGGGCAACTGCCAACATGCAGTGTGATCCTACGACGAACTCTCTCCTCCACCCGTGACATCGTCTTGTGTCGAGTACTTTGATCAACGTAGCTTCACCACCATCAATATTCCCTCTGAACAAAGGAAAGCATCGAGCCATTCATCTATTTGGATCCTTCCTCTCACGCTTCATGCTCAAGACTCGCCTCGTCCTGCGATATACAAGATCATCCTGTGCTGCTTCAACAGCTTCTCTGAGCTTCTTCATCCGGCCCCGCCGAGCTTTCTCATCCTCCAAGATCATCATGGCTCCTCCCAAATCTGCTCACGAGTTTATTGATTTTGTGAACGCCTCGCCTACCCGTGAGTACTTCTCTGCCTCCCTCTCCCGCCCTCTCTATCTCGCCCAGAGCTTTTGCCTAAAGACTATGCTTCTGTGGCTAATGTGCGCCTCACAGCCTACCATGCTGTTGCCGAGGCTGTCGCCCGCCTCGAGGCTGCGGGTTTCAAGGGTATCAAGGAACGTGACAACTGGGGCTCAGAGCTGCTTCCCGGTGGCAAGGTGTGCTTGTTTCCCCCCCCCCCCCCTCTCGCTTCGATCCAATTGATCGATCGAGTGGGTTGGCGCATTGACCGGCAATTCGACTGACGCACAGCCAAGTACTACCTGACCCGCAACGCCTCATCCATCGTGGCCTTCGCCGTCGGCAAGAAATGGGCACCTGGCAACCCCATCGGCATGATCGGGGCGCACACCGACTCGCCTTGCCTGCGCATTAAACCCGTGAGCAAGAAGACCAACGCCGGCTTCCTGCAGGTTGGCGTCGAGGCCTATGGTGGTGGCATTTGGCACACCTGGTTCGACCGTGATCTCTCCACCGCTGGCCGTGTGCTGGTCAAGGACGCCCAGGGCAACTTTGTGCAGAAGCTCATCAAGGTCGATAAACCCATCCTGCGCGTCCCCACCCTGGCCATCCACCTTCACAGGCAGAGCAACTTTGACCCCAACAAGGAGACCGAGCTGTTCCCCATCTGCGGCCTCGCCGAGGCGGAGCTCAACCGGTCCGGCAAACCCGCTGCGGATGCTAAGAAGGACGGCGACGAGTCTGCCGAGGCTGAGGCCGAGGACGGTGAGTTCCAACCCCTCAAGGCCATGACACAGCGACACCACCCGTACCTGCTCGACGTCATCGCACAGCATGCCGGCGTCGACACCGATGCCGTCGTCGACTTTGAGCTGGTCCTCTACGACACGCAGAAGTCGTGCCTCGGTGGCCTCAACGACGAGTTCATCTTCTCGCCGCGCCTGGACAACCTTGGCATGACCTACTGCAGCGTCATGGGCCTGATCGCGTCCGTCCAGGACGAGAAGAGCCTCGACGACGAGTCCAGTATCCGCCTGATTGCGTGTTTCGACCACGAGGAGGTCGGTTCCCTCACAGCGCACGGTGCCAACTCAAACCTGCTGCCCGCCGTCCTCCGCCGCCTGTCGGTCCTGCCAGCAGGTCGTTTCAACGAGGCTCCAACTTCTGAAAAGTCGTACGAGCATGTCCATGCCGATGACATTGCCACGGCGTTTGAGCAGACGCTGTCAACTTCGTTCTTTGTGTCTGCGGACATGGCGCACAGCGTCAACCCCAACTATCAGCAGAAGTACGAAGCGAACCACCAGCCTGAGATGAATAAGGGAACTGTCATTAAGAGTATGTGCCCCCCCCCCCCCTTTTCACTTTCCTTCGGTCATCTTGAACTCTTCATGCTTCGACCACTAAACACGACTGACTGGCTTGTTTGTTTGTGTTTTAGTCAACGCCAATCAGCGCTACGCCACCAACTCCCCTGGTATCGTCCTCTTGCAAGAAGTCGCAAAGAAGGCCGGCGTGCCGCTGCAACTGTTTGTCGTCCGCAACGACTCGGCTTGCGGCAGCACCATTGGGCCAATGCTGTCCGCAAAAATGGGCGTCCGCACGCTCGACCTTGGAAACCCGCAGCTCAGTAGGTTTAATCCGTGATTCTGCTATACTTTCTTCTTTACAGGATATCACATGTCCTGTTCGATCTCGTGGGAGCAGGATTTTAAAGAAAACTGGAGCATCTTCCGTGACCATATACAAGTGGTCGCAGTTCTTTAGGGAAATAATTACTGACACTTGCTGGTGTTTAGGCATGCACTCCATTCGCGAGACGGGTGGCTCTTACGATGTTGAGCATGGTATCAAATTATTTGAGGCTTTCTTGTCCAATTATGCGGATTTGGAGTCAAAGATCTTGGTAGACTAAATTGGTCAGGTCGGCAGAGACGAGCATGGAGAAGTACGAGAGGCGGTGGTTTCTTGGTATGCAGCCTGCATTTGCGCATCGGTGCTCTATCTACCATCCACACGTCTGGTGGTACTGGCGACAATGTTTTCCATATAGGATGGATCATCTGCATGAAGGTCCTGGTACCAAAGCAAGACAGACTCCTGTCAATTGGCTTCCCTCCAGTTTGCATGGTCCTAGTCTCAATGGCCTCGCACGCTCGTGATAGGATCCTGTGAGCTCGACACCATCACCAGGCTCTCTCACGTGTTAGTTACATGCCATATCGGCTCATCAAATCAAAGTCCAATTACCAAAGCCCATCTATTTATCCCGAAAGACCCCTACCACGTCCGCCCTCTGCCTACCACTCCTGGTAGTCTCTCTGTCGATATTATCCATCCCGGGTCATGGGGGACGTCACTGTAGAACTCATCTCATGCACCAAGTCGGTATGTACCCTTGTCCATCACCTTGGAAGAAAAGCGATGTGGCATAATTCATCAACAGCAGACCACAAGCTGCCCAAAGTCTGACCACCCTCGGGCCTTTGACTCTCTAAACGTGATCTTGTCGTGGGGTGCCCCCTGCGCATGAGTGTGGGAGCAAAGAGACCTCTGGATTGCAAAGTCGAGAGATGGAATTTCAGAACACGGACAAGACATCCAGGCGCCAAATGCGCAGGAGGGGGGGGGGGGATATGTTTCGTCTACCGAAATACAATACAAAAGGTGACTTGAGGAACATCTGATGATGTCTGCAGTGAGAGTATTTCAAGAGCCACAAGAGATAAAAGTTGGCATCGACAACAATTCTGTGCAGCGGAAATTCAACACGCCAGGAAGGTGTTTGATTTTGGGGGGGAATCATTTTTTCTTTCTATTTATAACCATATGCATACCGAACCCTGACCTTATGGCTCTTTAACTTGAAATTCCCATGAATGATTGATAATTGTGAAAGTTTGGTATCCTGTAATACTTCGCCCTGCCCACCTCGTTCAAGCACTCAAAGCGCCACCCTCTCAATCTCTGGTCTTGTTCGTGCTTGGCCCCCTTGGCTGCCAGCACAGTACTTTTGCAAGCTAAAGCTATCCTCTACCCACGCCTTCTTCTCCTCCACGGGCTCTCCACACGCCACACATGCCTGACTGTAAATCACTTACTGCCACTGAGCCGTGTAAGGTAATTTAGGAAGGACTTCCTGTCAGTGGACATGGTCTGCAAAAACTCGGCGCCATCGATACCGAGGGAAGGGAACAGCGTGGACTGCAGGTTGTGAATGAAGACCTCACCGGTCTTGGTGTAGATGATCTGCTCGAGCTGAGCGATCTCGTTCACAACCTGTCGGGTCTGAGCATCAGATGGGTTGAATTGCGGGTCTCGTAGAACCTCCCAGCAGAGAGGGTGGAACCGCTCCATGATGAATTGATCAAAGCCAGGGATGAGAGGCGATGGAGAACCGGACGGAGGGCTGGGGTTGCTCGAGATGGTAGCAACGTCGGGGCCACCCCAGACAGCGGTCATGCGTTGCAGTAGGCCAAAGGCTGATCGGCTCGTAGACATATTGCCGTGAGAAATGGTCCTGGCTAAAGTGATGATCGAGGAGATGACAGACTCAAAGTACCCCTGGTTTGTTTCGCTGACCAAGACACCCCCGAGGTCGTTTGCTAGAATGATCTGGATGAAATGTAGGTATTCCCTCCTTAGCTCGCCAAGCTGGATATCGTCATCGGTGCCCGTGACAGGTTGCGACAGGCCCTCAAATATGCGCTGCAGGAGTGGTGTCAGAAGTAGGTTGAGAATCTCATAAATCTCTGCCTTGAATCCAAACACCACCTGCTCTAGTAGTCGGAGGAACATGGCCATCTCATCGTTCGATGAGCTTTGAGAAAGGAGACCTTCAATCCATTGTGGCAGCTGCGGGAGAACGGTGGAACCGAGTACACCGAGAAGTCGAGAGAAAGCGGATCTGCATGCGGTGCGAATTTCGCTGTTAGAGTTCAGCTCCTTCAGAGCGACCAGAACTGCCTCAGCAACGTGCGAAAACACCTCAGAGATCTCCTTGGCTGGGGCAGGCTGCTTGCTGAGGTTGTTGCCGGTAGGGGAGTCAGAAAATCCATGAGCAAAATAACCTAGGGCTGTGACAATGTGATGGGCTTGTAGGATGGCTTGAGCGTCACCGGCCTTTGCTCGCGGCAGTGTATTCTGCATGTCCGTAAACAGTGGTTCCATGACCGTACGAGCAAAAATTACTTGCTTCTCAATAGGCGTAGCGCCCGTCGAGGAGATGCAGCCGATGGTCTCGAAAAGATAGAGTTGATTCGTGAACACAGCGTCCGCTGAGTGGTCAGATTCGTCGGAAGACATATCGTCGTCGGCTTCGTCGCCCGAAACTTCCGCCTTGATGGCCAAAAGATCGGCAACGGATTGTATGACAGTTCCGGTCATTTCTGAGACCTGGGCTCGTAGATGTTTCACGAGACGGTAAAACAAGTACCAAGATCGGACGCGAACTCGCATGTGATCGTGATGTACGAGCCGCACGAAGTTTTCGAGCACACGTGGTATGTACTCCTGGCGACTTTCGAAGAAGGCAGCATACCGAACACAGATCTCCATGTACTGCAACAGAATTGCAGGATGAGGGAAATTGGAGATATCTGTTCACAATAATTAGCACCATGACACCAACCTGCCCCCCCCCCCCCCTTTTTGTTTTTATATTGGCTCTCTCTCCCCCTCCTTTCTTTAAGCTTACCTGATTCAACCATCTTCGACATAATGAGTACCAGTCTCTCAGCTGCAGCCGTAGAAGGCTGAGACTTGCCAGCCAACCCTTGATTGGGCAGAGCAAGCTCGCCGAAGAGGTACATTTCATAAAGCGCCAGGTCCAGGTCTCGCCAGTCCATCTGTGAGCCTCGCTGATCGAGCGTCTGGAAGGTGTTTGCCACAAGATTGCTCAATGTTTCCAGGTAAAGGTTTTGGTCGACCGCAGCCACGCTCTTCTGCAGGTTCTGAAGCCGCTTCCGCAGTTCTTGAAACTCGGCCTCGTCCGTCTGTTCGTCCTCATTACCCCAGGACGCAGTCTCATCGTATCTCAGCTTTAGGATGATTGCATTCAGGATACTCGGAAGCATCTCTCCATACTGAGGCGGGAGTGGGTTCATCTTCCGGAAGAGGGTAAGAACGTCCGTGAGTGATGGGATAACAGAGGAGCAGACCTCGTCGAACTCGTCGGAAAAAAATCGAAGGAGGAGCGGAAGGAAATCCAGCAGGTGCTGCTCGGCTTTGGGGGTAGAATCTGGACTGAACGTCTCCAGGACCTTGACCACGTCGGTCATGACCACATTGACCATCTTCGCCACAGCCTCCGCCAGGTCGGTATCGTATTTCGCGGTGCCCCTGTACTGGTTGAGAGGTGGGCTATTCACGAGCTCCGACACGATCTGCTTTAGACCGAGGAAAGCAATGAGTTCCATCTTGTCGCTGGGCTTCATCTTCTTGGCGGTGATTTCGGTGTAGGCCTCCACAGCAGCATCCCTCACCTTGTCGGTGTCACCCTTATCGGTACGTCCAATCAGGGGGAGCAAGAGGTTGATCATGTCCTGCTGGATGACTAGGGTGATATCGATCCATTGCACCCACTTGCCCAATACCTTCAGCGTCATCTCAATGATCTTGTCATCCCGGTTCTGATATTGAGCAAGGATCTCCTGCCATGAGCGCACCACCTTTTGCATATCTCGCTCCCTCACAAGGTCCTTGAGGTCGACGTTGCGGTTGGCCTCATCTGGCTGGCGGGAGAGGAGCTGGTCCGCGATCTCATCGTGCACAGAGAGCAGTATACGCAGGTACAGCACACACCCGACGGTATTGTCCCTCGTCTCACTTCCAGGGAGGCTTGTCATGGACAGAAAGTCGTCCAGGAACGATTCCCACCCTTGCTTGTACAGGCGTACGAAAAGGAAGGTCAGGGTCTGCGTGAGCTTGTTCTGGAGAGTGGGCGAGTCGAGCTGCTCGGGCGTGGTGGCATAGCTCCGCCTGACATAGTCGAGGAAGGTATCCTTCAGCGCGGCCAGGTTGTTCGGATCGTTCTCGATCATGATAGCATTATTGATAACCTCCAAGCAGACGACACGGACGACCTCCATCGGTGGAGGGTCCCGAATAAAAATCGCAACGCAGGACTGCCATCCTTGTGGATCTGTCCGAAGGTTGGCGAGGAACTGGAAGGCTTGTTGCTTGAGACTGTTGTCCGAATGAGGGTTCCACGCTATCTCAATAGCATTTTCAATCTGTCCATGAAGAGCTGCAGGTTAGCCTCGGTCTCTGGGAGGTTGTTTTGTACCACGCAGGGCAGGAAGGGTCGGGCAGCAGGGCGGACCCAGATCTGCCCATGGGAAATAAATACTCGACCAGCCATACCTGACTCTCCATTCTGACGGAAGCTCCGTAAAGGAGTCACGTCCCCGGGGGATAGCTTTATTCGGTGTGTGCGCGCCTGTGGCTCGAAAAACTGCTATCATGCGTGGGTAGTGGTGATGGTTGGGTTTGGGTTTGGGCAAGCATGCAGCATCGTATCGCTGGTGGATTTCGAGGCGGGGCAGCAAAAGAGTCACCGCGTGCTCATTCTTGCACTTGTGTAGGCAGAACGGCTGAGCAGCCAAGGTTTGCGAGTTTGGGCTGGCCTAAGCAATGCAGCACAGAGAAGCCAAGCTGACCAAGGTGATGTAGAGGTGGTCTAGGTTCAAGAGTTGAGACAGCATATGTGGCTTGGGGAGAATGATGTCGATGTAGTTGAAAAAAGGCAGCCGAGGGCTTTTGGCTGGAACTGGTACTTTCTCAGCAGTGCCCAAAACATGCAAATTAGTGGTTGCCTTTCTTTGGTGGGGCACTTTTTTGTCCCTGTCCCCACATGCTGACATCGACAACCAGCCCTGGAGGAGCTGTCAATGCAAGCTCTTACACATCAACAACCCTGCAGCAAGCCTTAAGAACGCCCTTTGCTCGCTTTCTGGCTTACCTTTTCAGCTACTTTCTCTCCTTTGTCTGGATTGAGCTCATCGATCTCATCATTCACGTGCTAATCCTGCTGAAATATTTTTCTCTTTTCCTCTTCTTATGATATTGTTTTTCCCCCCTTCCCTATTTTACGAGGCAAGACAGACGTTTCGAGTTGTTGTGTCTGTGAAGGTCGTTATCGAAGGTTCCAATGGCTTGTTGGATGCCATATCAAGATAGTATCTCAAGATACCTGAGAGAACGGAACGAACCACCCGATGAAAACAACACGAAGTACGAAGAAAAGACAGTGTGGCCGCTACAGTAATGGAGATCAGGTGGCCAAATTACAATTTTCAGCCACATCATAGCAAGAGGAGGAGGTGTGCATGAAAGATCACTTGAGTCTGATTTTCGAGACTATGATGATGTCGCATCGCAGTAAGCCTATGATGGCGCCCTCGTTACTCCCGGACCTAACGCCTGCCCCTTTTTGCACATTTCATCCTCCGAGTCCCCAATAATTCTACATGATGTTACTCTCCCCATCACCTGACGAAGAGAGATGTTTCCCCTAATTGCTTTCCTCACGAAGACGACTTCTTCTTCTTCTTTGGCGGTGAGTCCTCGTGCTCCTCGTGGTCGTCCACGGCGTCGTTGTCGACGCCGCTCTCAGCATCTGAGGAACCACTTCCAGAACCATCACTCTCGTGGGCAGAATCGTACTCCTCTGCGACGTCACTCTCCGATTCAGTCCGGAAATCCTCATCAACGCTCTCCTCGTCCTCATCTGCGGAGCCACGGTCGGCCGCGGGCGCCATCTCCTCGTCCGAGCTGAGTGCCTGCTCACGCAGCGCCTGTTTCAGCAATTTGTCGTCCTCGTCGATCTCGTTCTTAACGCGGAGACCCTTGAGCTTGAAGAATATCTCCAAGGACTTGAGGTCGTCTCGGCTGATGTTGCTAAACTGGTTTGAGGTGGACCCCTTCATCTGCACGGTGATGTCGAACGTCGACAGCGCAGAGACAGCTCCGCTGACGCGGGAGAAGGTGACGGACTGTGTCTGCTCGTACGATATGTAGGTGGCAGGCTTGGGCACAAACATGAAGGCCTTCTCCAGGAGGTACAAGAAGCCTTCGCTGGCCTTGATTGAACATTTGATCGCCTGTTGCTGACGGTGTCTGTTGCACGTTAGCCGAGAGATACTGATGATGTGATGAACCCTTGAGGAACACTTACGTTTCAAAGTCTTTGGCCGGAACGGACACCTTTTTGTTGGAAAGACCTCGGAAGATCTTTGTCACCACCTGGTGCATGGGTTCCTCGTAGTGTGCCTCTAACTTGCCATCGTATTTCTCCTTGCGGGTCTCCTCGCTCATGTTTAGGTCGATAGTGCTCTCGTCATCCCTCTTAAATTGCATGACCACGAAGGGGTATCGGGTCTGGCCCTGTCGCAAGGGGGGGTCGAGACCGATGCAGAGCAGGAAATGCACGTCATCCGGCTTGGGAAGGACCATAAACTTCTTGACAGCCTCATACTGGATCTTGTAGTCGTATGTCTTACCGCGCAGTCGGAAAGAGGTGAGGTACATGTCGATATCGAAACGGCCTCTGGGAGTGAGGTGCAGGACATCTTGAAAGGTAGCCACGGTGTCGCCTGCAGTATCTCCAATATCGGCCTTGTCCATCAGGGTCTGATAGAACAGATGGGCGGCTTGTATTTCCTCCTCGTCTGCATCGCTCGCGGCATCCTCGCCTTCGGCTTCTTTCTTGGTGGTCGTGCCAGGGATGTAAAGTCGCATCTCGACGAGCTGGTCCATGGCGGCAGCGGCCTTGCGACCCTTGTCGGCATTGGCCTTTTCGCCGTCTTGGGAGGCAAATTCTATCGAGATTTCGTTCCGGCCGGCAAGGTTGGTGTTGCTGATCTCGGAGTATGGCACCTCAAAGGAAGGTCGGTTTTGAACGTTGAAGGTGAGCTCGCCTTTCGTAAACTCTGCCTTGCCCCAGTTCCATCCTCGCATCGAATGGTCCTTGTTCTCTAAGGCGTGACCGTACCAGTTCTTGAAAACGCGCGTGAGCCGCTCGTGGTCCTGTCGCGCCCGTCAGTAAAGCCCAAGGAATGAAAGCCGCGCGGGGTCAATCGGCATCGCGCACCTCCTCTTGGAATCCATCAAGCTGTAGAATATCTGAGCTTCGCTGCAGGATCTTGACCTCATACCCTTTGGCAGCTCGACTCCACTGCGCGCCAACAATATCGCTTGCCTCCAGAGTGACTGCCTCGCCACCACTGGTAGGCTTCCAGCCCACACCAGCCTCAGAGAACCGGCATTTGCCATGGTCCTTGGAAAGGTCCAAGTAGATGTTCTCGAAGCTCTCCATTTTCAAATGCTAGACGATGGGGCTGGATGGACAGGGTCGCTGCAGTGATGGAGAGGTTGGAGGAACGATTGTGCGAAAGTAAAGGTGGAAAGGCTGGGGAGACAGAAGTGAGCAGGAGATTTTGTTGCAGCGTTGACGCGCTTGCTAGAGCTTGGGGTGCTACTGAGTAACCAGCACGCGTTAATGACCAGAGTCTGTGCACTGCCTGGGCTGCTTGCAGGGACCAGGGTAGGTTGCCCCACATGGAAGGGCACATTCCTACTCAATCGTGCCTTTAAGTATGTAGTGAAGTTCTTTTGCCTACAATAAGACAGATTTGATCAATGTACCTACACGAATGAACGAATGCTATTGCCCTGACAATGTATCTGAGGCAATATCTTAACAGGATGATATGTGAATTACCAAGAATTTTCAGGTCTGCAAACAGTATCACGAGAGGATCAGATTTGAAGTGTACATAGTAATGTGATGAGTTTGGCTTCTGTCTTAGTCTAACTGTGCTGATGTAGTCTACGCAGTATTTTCTGCTGACACAGTCAGGGTCGAGTCTGGTGCTGGTGCTGTCTGAGCAGAGTGTTCTTCTGATGCAAGTTGAGTTGAGTTCGCTTCGGACCCCATTTCTTGAATACCTACTGCCGCTGGAGCTGGAGCTGGAGCTGGACCTGTGGAAAGAACATTTGGGGAAGCTAGACTCGGCAACATGGGCTTAACCTGCTCAGGAGATGGCATGATTGCACGTCCTCCTGCTGGCACACCCGGTGGCATCATTGGGGTGGCGAATGTAGGTGCTGAAATCGTAGGAGGGACTGGGGCGGGTGCAGTTGCAAGAGACGGAGCCGTGGCCATGCCGGGCGTCGTAGCTGGAGCAGGAACTGTAGCAGATGCTTCTCCCTGTTTGTCAGGTTCCTTTTTGACCTCAGAAGCCTCGGCAGCCCTCTTTCCTTTCTCTTCTGCCATCTTCTTCTCGCGCTCTTGAATCTCAAGCCTCTCTTTGCGTTCCTCTTCTGTTTCCGGACGGGTAAATCTGATCGGCACACCCTTGGCAGCATCAGATCCGTTCCCAACCCATGTACCCAGTGCCTGGCTCCATTTGAACTCGCCTTTGGTGAGCTTCTGGATCTCCTTGAAGGCGTAGACGTTGTAGTAAGGTAGTCCTGTCACGGGATCTCTGTAGCGAGCTGGATGATTGGTGATCACGCAGAGTGGCGGATGAGGCGGTTCTGCGATATGTGTTAGCTATGAGTAGAGGTACAGAAGATAGCATCCCTGACTTACTACCCAGCTTGCTCATTTTCCGCCCAAAAAGTATCTGCGTCTGTACTTCCGGTTTCTTGATCGCATCCTCATCGAAGTCCTGAAGGATGATGCAGCTGCGAGTCACTTTGCCTTCCATGGGGGGTTCAGGCTCTGGTGGCTCCGGTGGTGGAGGAGGCTTCCGAGCAGCCGCAGCTTTGGCGGAAGCCTTTTTGGGAACTGCTTGATTCGTCTGCTGCTTCTTGGTCGTCTTTACCGGAGGTGTCGTCGGAGAACTTATAGGCTGGAAGGTCGCAGTCGTGTGTATTGGCGCTGGTTGATGATTCGGGGCGTGAAAGGGATGGTAGGAGGCTGCACCTGCGCCTGCGCCTGCGGTTGGGGTTGGGGTTGAGGTTGGAATTGTTGTCGATGGGTGTATTGGAGGTGCCTGAGTGGACGGGTGGATAGGGGGTGAGGGCGCCGCAGGTGATGCATTAGGTGCACTGGGCGCAGTGGGCGCAGTTGGTGCATTGGGTGGACTGGGCACAGCAAAGCCCGTGGCTCGAGGAACAGGTGTAGCTGCATAACCAAGTACTGGCATCGATCCATTAAGAGCATTGGGCATGCCGGCAGGAGGAGCGAGGACGTTGGTTTGTGCTGCTTGCATGAGGTGGGGATTCGGAGGTGGCATGAAACGTGGTCCAATATCAGGTCTCAATGCTAACGGAAGTGTCTTTGAGACCTGCGTTTCTGTCTTGACGTTTGGCAATGAGGTCGCTGGGGTCGGACTTCCAGAAGCCGTCCGCACTGACATGGGCGCAGGCGTAGCTGTAGGGGTAGGGATCGCGGTACTTGGCCTACTGACAACTGCTGGAGACATTGGTCGAGATGCCAAAGGAGGCGCTGGTTGAGGCAGGTTGGGTGGCTGCGTAGTTTCTTTAGGCGAGGGGACTTGAGGTGCAGAGGCCTGAGGTGCAGAGACTGGAAGAGCAAAGACCGGAGCCGGAGCAGAGGCAAGAGGAACAGAGACCGGAGCAGCAGTGGCTGTGGGAGGGAGGATCGAAGATACAGAGGGCGGAGAAACCGTAGAAGTTCGTGGAGCAGAGACCGGAAGCGCAGGGGCTGGAGGAACAGAAGCTGGTGGAGCAGAGACTGGAGGCGCAGACCCCGAAGATGGAATGACTGCGACCTCAGGTCGTGACGGTATGGCCTCCATGGGAATCGCAGGGGTGGATTCTGCTTTGGTCGCTTCTGGCTCTCTCGGGGCCTCTGGTACTGAGACGGGGCCGGCAGCGTTCTGCGCTGCGGGCACATCTGAAGCAGTGCCCGAGGGGCCATTTTCTATCTTGGGGCTCGCCGTGGCCGTCGTGGCCACAGTGGACGGACCTGCATCCCCTCCTGTCGTCGATGGAGCGGCGGCGGCGGCGCTGACAGCCGTCGAGGGTCTCTTCCTCTTTGGCTTCTCCTCCATAGACACCATCTTTCCGACATGCTTTAGTTGGACCTCGCTCAAATCGATAATACCGGTCCAGAACGTGACTACAGGTCCTTCGAGCCGTCGTTCGTGCAGTGCCGCCAGCTTGGCGCGTCTTTCTTCCTCGCGCTGCTTCTCCGCCTCCTCCCACCGGTTGAGACTCTTGGAGTTCCTCTTCTCCACGATAGCAGCCTCCTGTAGCCTCTCAGCTTGTGTCATAGGCGGCTTCTTCATAGCCTCCAGCTTCTTCGCCTTCCTCTCCATCGCCTCCACCTGCTTCTTGCGCCTCGCCTCGCGTTCGATCATCTGTTGATGCAGCTGCTCCTTACTCAGCCGCGTAGTCTTCCGCTCCGACGCTCGAGTAGGCTTGTCAGCCTCCGTGGGCAGCCAGCTCGTCCGCTCTGACTTCTTCTTTGGCCTGGGCTGGGGTGGAGGCGCCGTACTTCCGGTCGGGGTATCTGGCGGCTGGCTGATGCGGACCTTCTTCCTGAATTTGGCGGGGATGGCCTCCTGTGCCTTGCGTTTGCGCGCAGCCGCCTTCTTTTCTCTGGCCTGGCGCTCGAGCTCCTTCTCGCCCTCAAGATCGTCTGCGTTGGCCTCATTCTCGTCGTCATCATCTGATGACTCCATCTGCGCGTCTGAACCATCGCCGTCCTCCTTGTCCGTGAAGCCTGCGTCGTCTGCATCTTCTTGGAACAGGAGCTCAAGGTCCGAGTCTTCGTCGGCCGGGCCCTCGTTCGCCAGCATCGACTTCATGCGGTTGCCGGCGGTTGACCGCTTCGAGCGCCCCGTGGCCAGCCATTCTACCTGCGGCGGGTGCGATCCGCTCGATCCGCTCTCGGAGTCGCTGCTGCTCGCGTTGCTGTCGGCATCTGACATCAGGTCTGGCGCAGCCAGCGATTTTGATGACTGCGGGTCATCAACTTCGGTTTCCATTGTGCGTACGCTTGGAGGCGAGCGGGCCGATATCGCCTTGAGGAGTCTAGAGGTTGCTCAGCTATTCAGATCATGGCGGTGGTTGCGGACATTCGCTTTTTCGACACTGCTGTCGCGTCGTGATGGGACAGAGTCGCGTAGTCACGTTGGCTGAGAAAGAGAAATTTACAGGCCTGCAAGTCAGCCGCGTTTCTAAAGTCTAGGCGCTCTTCCGGCATGTGACATCACTAACACGGGAGCATCCGATTGCCTATAGTAATAATTGTTCCCTCTGTGCTACCAACTGCTCTTACTCTTTCTACATCCGTATTATAGCCTATTTATTTTATAGACTTTATACGATCAGTAGAAACGATCAATAGAAGTAGTTGAATTTCTTATTGTATCGACTTTGCGGACCCTGCAGACGCATCTACAGTAGACCCCAGATAGTACATGAGGTCAACATCGAAGAGGACCCAAAGTCCTTTCAGCATCCTCGAGCGAGTCGAGCACTGCCGCGTTACCTTTTGCTTTGCTCTTCATCTGGCCAACAATGCCCAACACAGCGCTGATTGAATGGACGTACCGCCTCTGCATCCCAGGGTGTGTATTCGACAACAAAGCTGTGACCAGCTGGAGAACAGCTACCTGGAAGTCAAGCATAGTCGAACTCTGCTCAGCGTCCGGCACATTCCAAGCGGCTACCGCCGTGACGACGCTCATCCACGTCTCCCTACTGCCGGGCTCTTCCCTCTCAACGATTGGCAGAAGCACACGTACGATCTCGGTACCCCTGGAAGCCTCATTTTCGTCCTCTACGGACGAGCTCGTCTGTAAAACAGAGAGCATGTCCTTCGTGAGTACTTCCCATCCTTCATTCTCAAGGATCGAACTCGCACCCTCGTCAACGGTCATGATTCCCTCTAAAGCCACAAGCACGGGTCTCCTAAAGTCAAGCCGGTCAGAGGGACCCGTTTTGTAGAGGTCCATGAGCATATCTCCAAGCCCAGCCGCTTCACTGCGCAACATATCGTTGTCATCCTCGCGCAGCCAGATGGCTAGGGCCCGTACTGCGGCCAGGACCAGGGGGTCTTGGTTGGCGCTTTCGACCTTCGAATCCCATGCGAGCGTAAAATGGGATCCTCCGGACGTTTTGGCCATTCCAATCCGAGCCTCTGGATGTAGCCCCATAGCGCCTGCGACAGAAGCGTCCCACCGCTCGCGAAGGTACTCGATGGCAAGGGACATAGTCTCTGAAATGGATTTGCGCAATTTCAAGAGTAGATCAGGAGCCATCATGAGTGGAAAGGTCGAGCCGTCGATATCTTCATCTTCGAGAAATCTGACTAGAAAGCCGATGAAAGCTGAGACGATATCGAAGGCTGAAGCGAGCCGTTTGGAAGTGATTCCATACTCAGGACTATTCAATTGTCCGAGGAGAGCCGGAAATGAGGAGCGCAGATCAATCAAGACAAGATTGATTAACAAATAAGAGAACGGCTTGTCCGATCTCCTTTTGTCGGAAAATAGTATCTTCGAGGCTTCAGCTGGAAAAGCTTGTAATAAGGAGGCTGTGAGGTTTGTGTATGCCGCCCGACCTGCTGGAGTAGGCTTGCTTGTCACTAAGTTGCGGATGCAATTTGTGACGGGTTGTAACCATGCTGAGTTATTTGGTACCATCTACAGGTCTGTCAGCAAGGGTCAGTTTTTCCACACTGATACATGTGTTGGACGTACCTCAGGTTCCAGTCTACGCAAGAGTTCGTCGACAAAGTTTAAGAGCGTGACGGCGTCAGTGCCTTTGAACGAGACAGCCAGTGCCAGCACGGTCTGGTTTATCTTGGATTGCAAAGGTACTCTGTCACCTCTCGACACGGAAGACTGCACAAAGGCGTAGAGGAAGACATCGAGGGCGAGAGGTCGCGCTGGGGCAATCTCCACAAGACAGTTTATATCGTCAATGCCCAGGAAGCTTTTGGCTCCTTCCAGACTGCTGACAAGGGTCAGGAGAGTCTGAAGTACCAGCTGGGTTGTGGAATCCGAACTGTTCAACATATACATCAGCTTTAGGTCGTCTACGAAATGCTTTGGATGTTTCAGTGGGACGAGTACCTGTGCAGTATCACTGAGACAAGAAGCGGTATCCGGTTGACAAGGCTCGGCTCTCTCTTCAAATCCGCTGGGAGAAGCGTCGAGAATGTGTGAAGAACAGCAACAGCAATATCGACCATGTCCTTCGCGTCTTTACTTGGCGAAGACTTGTTTGAGCCGCTCCGCAGTAGACGGTCCAGAAACTTGGGAGACACGCTCTGCCACAAGGTCGTGATGGTGGCCTCATCTTCTCGAAGTTGTTGTGAGTTGTCGAGGACAGACTTGAGCAGTGCAAGGCCGACGAACCTTGAAGTGTCATTCTTGGTCTTTAAAAGCTCCTGGATTTTCTGAATCGTCACCGTAACATTCTCGCCGCCTTCCTGTTCCTGCTTTTGAGCCGTCTCTGTCTGCAATAAGTGTTCGTGTGCCGCTGTAGGAGCACCGTCTCCTGGCGTCGATGCCATGTTGTCTACAGACTTTGAGTAGACCTTGAGCGGAAGGGATGTCACATCTCAAAGCTTAAGGATCAAAAGCCTATTCTCGGTGGGTTCAGCGCAAACACCTGCCTGGGTGCTTCTCATCTGGAATGTGACGGTGCAAGCGGCAGGTCGCCTCAGGGTTTTCTCTCAGGGTCCTCACAGGGCCTTGCCCAGTGACTAGGTGCTCCTCTGGATTGACGTCACATACCTGAAGCACCCTAGAGACGGGAGCAGTAAGTCTGCCGTTCAGGGGTCCAAAGCACTACCGCTTCAAGGTTTCAGCGGCACATGGCGTGGGTCAAGATCGCCGACCTAGGCGCGATAGGGGCCTGGGCCGGAAACGACAGGTCGGTATTCCTTCCAAGATTCCAGGCCTGAACTTGGCGTATTCTAAACACACGACAACCGTCCCTCGTCCGCTCGATGCCAACAACCTAGCTCGATCCCTTTCTTCGAGGCAGGAAATGGGGTATGTCTTGGCAAGCATCGAACACACATTGTCAAGGCGCCGTTCCCGAACATGAACAACGGCCTGGACAGCTCGGAGGCGTCGTCATCCTCCCACTCGCCTCCAGGTCGACCGCACACGCCTCACCACGACGAGGAGCACGATTTGAGCCCACCCCATGCGAACGGCGATGAAGTCCTCGACGACGAGCTGGAGCATCACGATCTTGCCGCCCCTATAACCTTCAAGCGCAAGCAAAAGCGCACTCTCTTCGACTTCGCACAAAGCAGACTGTTCACGACTTTTACCGCATCAAGTCCAGGCTCGAGTGGAGGGAACAGACCAGACTCGTCATATAGCAATGGGGCGCCGGCCAATGGACACACCCCCTTGGAGAACCTGGGCGGCTCACCACTGCGGCGGCGGGGAGGTACAAATGGAAACGCAGCCTCCAAGGACGGAGGGCCACTGGACTGGTATGTCGAGGGCCCAGGGCAAAGAGTAGGATATGAGGATCTCACAGCCATCGACTGGATCTTTGAATACACAAAGGAGCGCACGCGTCTACGGGTCCTTCGCAGCAGTGCCAAAGGTCTCTTGGGCAAGATACAGCTGGCTCTTGACACCGCCCAGGAGTGGATGATATTAGTCTTGACCGGCATACTCGTTGGAACTCTGGCGGCTATCATCGACATCACCACAGATTGGCTCAGTGACCTCAAGGCCGGCTATTGCACTAAGAAAGACGGAGGCACATTCTATCTGAACAAGTCGTTCTGCTGCATGGGTTACGACGATGGCGCCCAATGCCTGGGTTGGCGCCCATGGGCTACAGCATTGCACGTATCATCGGCAGCAGGAGGCTGGATCATAGAGTATATTTCCTTCATTATGTTCTCGGTACGACCAACACCCCAATCAATCACCGTGGTTCCTCGGGTCCTGACGTGTGGCAGGTCTTTTTCGCTTTCTGTGCCAGCATTTTGGTGAAGGAGTATGCTATCTACGCGAAGCACAGTGGTATACCCGAAATCAAGACTGTGCTTGGAGGGTTCATCATCAGGAGGTTTCTGGGCACTTGGACCTTGATAACGAAATCTCTTGGACTGGTATGGCTCAAGCACACGCTCTCCCCCCACCCTTGACGTACCATGACTCCGTCTGAGTTGATTCTGCCCGCAGTGTCTGTCCGTGGCGTCTGGTATGTGGTTAGGAAAAGAAGGCCCACTGGTACATGTGGCATGCTGTTGTGCAAATCTCTTTATCAAGCTCTTCCCCGTCATCAATGAGAACGAAGGTAGGTCGTCTTCCCTCTGATTGTTACTTGATGGGAGTTCTGACAGCCTCTCAGCGCGGAAAAGAGAGGTTCTTTCGGCCGCAGCAGCCTCCGGCATTTCTGTGGCCTTCGGCTCCCCCATCGGTGGAGTGCTGTTCAGTCTCGAGGTAAGGCTGCATGGGCGTTGAAGCACTTGGCATGATGGATTTGCTGACGCCGAGAAGCAAATTTCATATTACTTTCCGGACAAGACCATGTGGAAGAGCTTCGTGTGTGCCAGTGTCGCTGCCGTCATCCTGAGAGCTTTCGACCCGTTTCGGACTGGTGAGACCGCACTCTATCATGTCAAATACGATACCGAATGGCATGCATTCGAATTCGGGCCTTTCGTCCTTATGGGGATTATAGGGGTAAGCCAACAACGGACGATCTGTTGCCAGGACATATACTTACAAAATCACAGGGCGTCTATGGAGGATCATTTATTAAGCTGAACATGAAGATAGCCCAGTGGAGGAAAACCTCCAAGTTGGTCCCTGGAGCTGTCACGCAGGTTGTCGCCGTTGCCATCTTAACCGCTCTAGTCAACTATCCCAACCTCTACATGCGCGCACAGTCGTCAGAGCTTGTAGCAAATCTCTTTGCAGAGTGCGCAAGACTCGGCAATGACGACCAATTTGGCCTCTGCAAGACTGGTGCCGCATCAGCGGCGACCATCGTCCTCCTGCTCTTCGCCGCAGTCCTGGGCTTCTTCCTCGCAGCCATCACCTTCGGTCTCCAGATTCCCGCAGGTATCATCCTACCCTCCATGGCGATTGGTGCACTGTCGGGCCGCGCGGTCGGCATCATCATGGAGATCTGGGTGCACGACCATCCGGGCTTCTACCCCTTCAGCCGCCAGTGCGCCCCTGATGTCCCGTGCATCAACCCTGGCACCTATGCCATCATCGGTGCAGCCGCGACGCTCGCTGGTGTGACGCGCATGACTGTCTCTATCGTGGTAATCATGTTCGAGCTGACAGGCGCGCTCACCTACGTGCTCCCCATCATGATCGCCGTCATGATCTCCAAGTGGACAGGAGACGCCATCTCGCGGCGCGGCATCTACGAGTCCTGGATCCATCTGAACGAGTACCCTTTCCTCGACAACAGCGATGACAACCTCATGAACACCCCAGATATCCCCTCGGCCCAGATCATGACTCGCATCGAGGACCTGGTCGTCCTCACCGCGACGGGCCACACCATCGCCTCGCTCAGCGCCATCCTCGACGCGCACGCCTACCGCGGCTTCCCCGTCATAAGCGATCCCCGCGAGGCCGTGCTACTGGGCTACATCTCGCGCGCAGAGCTGAGCTACAACCTCCACACGGCCGCGCGCACCCTCCCGCCCGAGACCGAGGCCTTCTTCTCGCACCAGGCCCTCGCCGACCCCCGCACCACTCTTGACCTCAGGCCCTGGATGGACCGGACCCCGATCACCCTGCCCTCGCTTTCCAGCCTGCACCTCGCCGTGAGCTACTTCCAGAAGCTCGGCCTGCGCTACGTGCTCTTCAGCGACAGGGGTGTGCTGCAGGGCCTCCTGACCAAGAAGGACGTCTGGTATGTGCTCAATGGTGCCGAAGAGACTAGGCGGACCACGGGGACGGCGGGTGATTTGGGCGTTGAGACGGGGATCATGCGGGAGGATGGCGAGGGGGAGGAGAGGGGCCTGCTAAGCGCCAGGAGGGGTGGTGGTGGTGATATGGTGGCTGACGAGGAGCCGAGTCCGAGTGCGGAGGTGGACTCGATTCTATAACAGAGAAGAAGTTGCTCCGGGATGCACGTTCTTGTTGCAAGGCAGTACATTAGCATAGACATATCAAGGCATCGACGGAGATTTCTTCACGAAGCATATCTCACTAGAAGCCACTGCTTTGAGCCAGGATCTCATGATTGAAGATTATTTTTGAGTGAGTCATGAGCTCATGCAATCACTGACAGCTTCAACAGGCCTTGTCTTGAGTAGTGATGCTTTTTGGAGACTTCTTACGCATTCTGGATTTCAAAAAGCTCCTCCCTGCCCTTACCTCAAGCCTTGAACTAGTACTCGTAATCATCATCCACCGCCGGGCCCTTATTCTTGGACACGCTCTCCTGTTTACGGTACATCTCCGCCACCTGCCGGCTGCTCGTCGCCTCGTCCGGCTTCTTGTCATCGCGCACCTTGATGAAGCGCGGGAACCGCAGGCTGATGCCTTTCTCGCCCGCCGGGTCGACCCCCTCCTTCATTCCTGCCTTGTACCGCGGGCTGAGCGTCAGGTCAGCGGTGCGTACCTCCCAAACATAGCGAGGCTCAAACCACACGTCCGGCTGGTGCTGGTTTCCAGAGGAGTGCGAGTAAAATGGCTTCGGCCGATCGATGACGATTGCGTTGAGCGACTTGTGCAGCTCTTCAAGCACGGCCTCAGAAAAGCCGGTACCGATGTTGCAGACAGTCTCGTAAGTGTCAGACGAGGGATTGTAGCAGGCCAGCAGGAAGGCGCCGAAAACGGATGTCCGCTTGCCTTTGCCATAGTAGGCACCCAGTACGACCAGATCGAGGGAGTCGCCCACACCGGAGAGATAGTCCTTCTTGATCTACAAGAATACTGTCAGCAGGGAAGAAATGTAAGAAACGGCATTTTAATTCACATACCTTAAGCCAATTTTGACTCCGTCTGCTGGGCTCATACGCGCTCTCAGTGCCCTCCAGCATCTTCACCATCAGACCTTCGCAGGAGGCCTTGACACTCTCATCCAGGAAAGTTTGGATATCATCCAGCTCCTGACCGTTCATGTGCGTCGCGAATGAAAATTCCCCCTGAACAGGAACGAATGCTTCGTGGAGCAACGCACGTCGTTCTGCCAAAGACTTCTCCACAACGGCCTTGCCATTCAGGTATAGCAGGTCAAAGGCAAAGACGCACACCTTAACCTTGACATCCTCAATTTTGACATCCTTCTTTTTCCTTGTCATTAGATTCTGGAATGGCAGAACCTTCTTTTCAATAGTGTCCCAGGCCACAGTCTCGCAATCAAGAACGAAGCTCTTGGTGTCCTCTTTGACCCAAGTATGGAGCTTCGCTAGGATGTCAGGGTACTTGTTGGACAAATCCTCCGAATTTCTCGAGAAGATGGACGCAACGCCATCACTAACCGCCTTCGTTGCCCCCGCTGTGGCGGTGCTGAGGTGCTGGTCTGCATCTTTGGCAACGTAATGGATCTGCGCTCGTTCACCGTCGTACTTGTACTCGCAGGTGAATTTTCGGCCCTCGAACCGGTCCAGTACTTCCGTGATTGCCTTGGTTGGTTTCGCCAACATGGGCTTCAGCGGCACGCCGGGGCATAGTTTACAGTTCTCCCGCAGCTTCAAAATGCCATGCTCCAACATCGCGGGTATGATGACATCGTAGCTTGGCAGCTCACTGTAGACAGTCTTCAACGTGGTCTCAGCCTGCTCCATCTCGGCAGTGCTTGGAACCTTGCCCTTCAACCCAACCTCATGACAGATCATGGCATGCGCAAGAGATGTTACCACAGTCTGCTGCGCCAGACCAAGTCGTAGCTTTCCCTCTAGGAAGCGAACGATGTATTTGGTCTCACTTGGGCCGCCCTTGTCCTTGGTGATGTCTACCTTGCCCGTGCCGTGTGCGTCTGCAGCAGACAGAAGTTTTTTGATGCCATCAACTTTTCTGCCCTGGGCACCAGAACCAGTTACAGTAGCAATGCTCATCAGGCCCGCATGTACACCTCGTACAGTCAAAGCTTTGGGTTTGAACATGGTCGGCTGGGTGGAGCGAGACTTGACAGCTACCAAGCCAAGGTCTCCGATCTCTTTCTGATCATTTTTGATGACGACCATGGTTCGCCCTGTCGTTTCTCCAATGGCTTTCATGATCGAAGACTCTCCAATGCCCAGTTCAATGCCCGCATAGTCGGGTGCGAGCTTGTTGATCATCAACAAGATCGTCGGTACCATATCATCAGGTGTGAGCCTCAAGACCTGCCGCAGAAACAACGAGCAGTGCGCTTGGATCTCCAGCCTTTTGGTCGTGAGCTCGATCAAGGAGAAAGTCTTGCAGAGTGCGGCGTACGGCACAGGTTCGCCAGGCTTCCAGTCAGGATACGGGTCCTTGGCATTGCTGGTCAATTTCGTTTGGACGGTCTTGCGAACCTTTGCGGCGACCTCGGGCTTCTCCTCCTCACTCTCCTCCGCCTCTCTCTCTGCTTCCGATTCCGACTCCGTGGTAGCCTTCTCGCCTTTGTCTTCAACTTTGGGACTCGGCTCCTTCTTTACTGATTTAGGTGACGCGGCCTTTGCTGATTTCGTAACTTTCTTCGGCTTGGACTTCGGAGCTGGCGCATCGTCCATAGCCTCGTCCTCATCGTCTTCGTCAACAAGCTTTCGGTTCTTCCGTGGACGCTTCCTAACTGGCGCAGCGTCGTCCTCGTCCTCGTCTAGATCGTCCATCTCCTCTGGCTTTTCTTTACCATCAGGCGGCTTTGCTGATGTCTTGGTGGCCCTCGGAGGACGTCCGCGCTTCTTGACCTCTGCGTATCTCTAGTCAGCCTGATAGCTTAGAAATGCGCAATAGATGGGCTGCCTCACCTTGCACAGGATTTGAGTTCTCCTTCGCACTAGCACTGCCCTCGCTTTCCTGGCTTGACGGCTCCGCCTTGACCTCTCCTACACGTCCCTCGTCCTCATCGACCTCCTTCGACGTGCTGACCTGTTTCGACGCAAAGGACAATTTCGTCTGCTGGGTAGGGGCGGGCCTGGAGCCGGTGTTCTTTCCGAAGAACTTTCTGCAGCACGCACCGGATTAGTACATTGGTTTGGTCAGTTCAAATTCCGAGGCCTTCATTCATAAATGTTATGAATCGTAGACAAGGTAGCATCGCTGTTAAGGGTGAAAAATTGCATGCACACACCCCAAGGTGGTCTGCGACGGCTTGACATACCCCAGAGTCGCTTGCTTGGGCGCCATGGTGAGCAGCCGAAGCGAGGTGCGCGTCACGAGCCGGAAGACGTGCCTTGAAGCCACACTGAATGAACACTGTGCGTGTGAGGAGGAATGGAAGAAGAAATGGACGTAGGTGGGTTTCACGGATTGACGGAGAAGATGGTCGACCAATTTATTGGAGGACTAGGCAGTCTTAGGCAGAAGCAGTGGCTCGTTCTTGCAGGAATGGTTCTTTGGTGGCTCGTGGTTACCTAATGACGCGACTTTGGGATGACGCGCTGAACGAGTCAATTTGGGGACCCAAGTTCAACGCGTCTCACGTGCGCTCCTGCCCATGCAGCAGCACCCTGCACTATTAACCCCTCAGCAATTTCATCTTTCTTTAGCAGTCACGAGCACATGTGCACATGGATTATTCTTCTTTTTCTCTCTTCTGTCTTCTTTCACTTGCTGAATTAACATTTCATTCCCGGGCGAACTTCTGGTTTTGGGGAGGGTTTTTTTTGCTTTGGATGTTCCCCTCCTTCCACCCCCCGAATATAGAGAGAAGATAGAAAGTGAAATAAAACCCTCCTCGTTGCTCAGAGTACAGTGTACTACATCGAGGTGCACCAGGTAGGTGTTACTCGCCAAGTGACTCCTCGTCCGCATTCATCGTCAAAGTACGTCCCCCTCTCCACGTTGCACTTTTGTCACGTTCGGTCCTCGATTCATTGCTCAGAAATTAATTATGGAATGAACCTCCCCCAGGTACTTAGCATTCTATAGGATCCCGGTTTTCCTCCTGGTCCAATCCACTGTTTCTTATCTTTCTTGGTATTGTACATGCAGAACGCCAGGCCAGGGTAGTGCATAGTGCTTCACTTCTCTGTGTCCAAAATTCTTACCTCGACCCGTTTAGGCAAAGTAGAAGTTGTCATCAGGCGTACGTCCCCGGATGAAAGGCGGCTCCGATCCCCGGACGTAGATGTCCTCGTACAGGATCTGAGGGGTAGCCTCGGGCGCAGGCATGGCCTCGGCGGCGGCAACCTCTTCGTTGACATGGTTGCGAGCCTCCTTGTCGATGGCCTTGAGCTCCTCCTCGGTGGCGACAGACCAGTCCAGGATGTGCTGCTTCAGGCCCGAGATAGGGTCGTGGGTGCTGCGCATGCGCTGGATCTCCTCACGGGTACGGTAGGTGGTGCCAGGGTCCGACATAGAGTGACCTCCGTACCGGTAGGTGACGTACTCGAGGACGAGAGGGCCGTTGTCGGCGTCGGTCCACTGCTTGCCGTACTTGACCGCAGCTTTGACGGCCAGGCAGTCCATGCCGTTGACCTTCAGGCCAGGGATGTATTGGCCACGCTTGTAGTAATCCGTCAGGGCAGAGGAACGAGCAGCCGCCGTACCCATACCGTACTTGTTGTCTGTCACCCCCCATTAGCTGACTTCTGCAGGATCCAAGCGGGACGTCGACCTACTCTCGCAGCCGAACAGGGCGGGCAGCTTCCACAGCTTCGCCATGTTGAAAGCCTCGAAGACCTGACCCTGGTTGCTGGCACCGTCACCGTACAGGATAATCGAGCTGTTCTTGCGGCCGTTGTACTTGTGGGCAAAGGCCAAACCAGCACCAACAGGGACCTGAGCACCGACGATACCGTTGCCACCGTAGAAGTTTTTGGCGAACATGTGCATAGATCCACCCTTTCCGTAGGCGATACCCTGGCGTCTACCGAGGAGCTCGCCGATGATGGACCGGACAGCGGCGCCGCGCATGAGGGCGAAGCCGTGGCAACGGTAGGCGGTGATGAGATCGTCCTCCTTGGTGATGGCGTGCTCGATACCGACGGCAACGGCCTCCTGGCCGGTGGAGAGATGGCAGAAACCTCGGATCTTCTTGTCCTTGTACAGGCGGTCGGCCGCCAGCTCCATTTGTCTGTAGTTTTTTGCCGGTCCGTCAGAGCTTGCTTCTACAACCACCAAAGCCTTCAAATTTGTAAGAGAGCGCATACCGAATGACCACCATATCGTAGAACATCTGCTTCAGCTCCTTCTTGGTCACCTCGAGGGTGTATGGAGGGGGGTCCAACTCGTAGGTCTCGAAGCTCTCATCGTTCAGGTTGACGATGAAAGGCTCGTCGTCGGACTAGAACGTCTCCTGTCAGCTTCAACCACAGCACAAGGCATACCAGAAACCCATCTACAGAGAACATTATGCCTTGGAAAGGGCCAATCGTCCGGGGACGGTGGGCAGATGCAGCTGGTAGAGCTGAAAACTGGTGGTAGCTGTTGCTTACCTGGGGGACTGCACTCTTATCGACGCTCGAAGAGGCGGCATTCGTAGTGACGGTGCGCCTGGCGGCCACCAGAGGAATGGAAGGCCGGGTAGTGCGCAGAGGCACAGCCGCTTGTCTGACTGCCCGTGAGAACATGGCTGCGATGTGATGGTTGTTGTGGACGAAGTTTTGCAGAAGTAAGAGAGCGAGCGAGTGTCGGCGTACGAAATGTTGGGCACGGAGCGAGCGGGTTTTGCGCTAGCGTGGATTTTTCGGGGGACTGCAGTCGAGGTACGTACCTCTTTCCTCCGGGTGGATATCTGAATTGCCCGAATCGCGGACATTCTAATGCCTCAACACACACAGGCAGTTTTTTTTTAAGATTGGGGGGGGGGGGGCTGCTTCTTGTTCTCAGGTGGTCCTGAGCGTAACAATTCGCATCCGATTTATTTCAAGCCGTTATCAGTCTACTCCCAAAATGTACATGATTTCAAGAATGGGGAAATGGAGACAAAGGAAATGGACGAAGTCAGAGCGAAGAACGCTCTCTCCAAAAAACGTCTACTAGAAATCAATATATATGTATCTATACACACGACACTCTTCTCCTCGTCAATTACTAGCCGTGTCACTCTTGTATTGCTTGCTTCTCGCATGTGAATGCATCATCACCTTGAGCGATCAGTTACACAGTTTACTGGCTTCATATTGGATTGACAGTAACATCGCTGTTGGCGAGTCACAAGAAGCTCCCAACAGATGGGACGCATCAGACTCAGACCCGTCCCGAACATGAACCTTGGGGCCGGAAAGTAATGGAGATGGTGTCGTACTGACTTTCTTCGAGCTAGCTAACACGTCGACGGTCTATCCTCCCCATCATGATGCCTCCCTTTGAGCTCCTTGTAACTGGACACCGCTCACTCCGATCGGGTCGCATCAAAATCAATGCTGACGCTCGCTACAGTTATTAACGCCTAAGCCATGCATGCATCGTAACCAAAAATCCGGGTTCGCACCCCGGAAGCTGAAAGTAATGACGATTTTGTAACCAAGAAGAAGCAAATGCGGCCTGTATCCAGATGCGGTATGATCGACGGCAGTGTGGAAAAAGCAGACGACCCAGCCTATGCTATGCACGTCTTGATGTAAGAGATCCCAAGGGGAATAATGCCGCCCCGTTATTTGAGTGTAGAGATATTTGCCGCCCAGAAAGATGATGTATGACCCCAAAAATGGAGGCGTCGAGACACATTAATATCATATCGGCCTGACAAGTATATACCGGTTGGAGCTCAGTCGTGAAAGAATGTACTGCCGCCGCCTTGAAGGGGTGCCGTCGAGGGGCCTGCGTCCTCCATGTCGACATCCTCTCGGCTGTCTCGCGGAGGCAGTCCCAGGATGACTGCTGGCTGCGGCTGTCTCCAGTCCAAGGCCAGGGCGCTCTTCGGTCGATTGGGATCTTCCAAGGCATCCATGGAAAGAGGTCTGTCATCGTCTGGCGGGGGCGAGAAGGACCAGACCTACACAACTATCGTCAGTCCAAGGTTCCACACGCTGGAGACGTAGCTCAACTCACCTCCATGACAGTCCTGTTGTTGCGGAGAGCCATTGCCACACATTTCTCATCTTCGAAGGCGACGCGCCACACGGCCTCACCCTGCGCGATGAGTTCGCGGACCAAGTGGCCAGTCTTCAAGTCCCATACTTTCACCCGTCCATCGCTGCCACCGCTGACGACACGAGTATCGTCAAATTGCAAGCTGGTAACGCTGTTATCGTGAGCCGCTAGTCGGTGAATGGGGACAAATTTGGACAGAGACCAGACTCTGACCGAGCCATCTGAGCCACCGGTCACGAGGGTATCGCCTCTCATCTGCAACTGGCCGACTAAAGAGGTGTGACCCTGCAGGACTGCGAGGCATTCTCTGTGATATTGGTCAGCCACAAAACAAACTTCCAATGGTTCTCATTCTCGGGGGTTTAACTAACCCGGTGGAGGCATCCCAGATCCGAACACTGGTGTCCAGGCTGCCAGTTGCTACCCTCGCGCCATCAAACGCGATAGCATATATCTGGCTATAATGACCCTGCAACGTGTGCAAACATCTGCCCTCGGAGATGCTCCAGATCTTGGCTGTGGTGTCGTAACTGCCAGAAACCACGATATCTCCCTTGATCTCCAAGCACCGCACACTAGCTTGATGACCTACAAGGACGTTGCGGCATAGACCAGTACGAATGTCCCAAACACGAAGGGTAGTATCCCTCGAGCCCGAGATGGCCGTATTGGCATCTGACATCTTAAGACAGCGCACAGTACTAGTGTGACCTCTCAGGGTGTAGGAGCAGACTCTGAGACAAGGTTAGTGGGATGACGAGATGCAAAGGAAGGGAAAAGAGGCGGAGAGAAAGAAAAGAGAAGAAGAAGAAAAGAAAGAATGTGGTGAGACAGCATCCTTACCCAGTGTTTAGCTCCCAGACCCGAACGTCACGATCGCAGCCACCGCTGACTAGGACATCTTCCCAGGGGACCATAGCCCATACACCCATGACGTGGCCCTGGAGGACACGCAGGGCATTGCCCTCAGTGTCAAAGACATGAATCTTGGCGTTATCCAGCGCCACAATGATGTACTTGGGCGTGAGGTGCAAACTGGTCACGACTCCTCCGTCCTGCGTAATGGCTCGTGTCGTGGATTTACCCCCAGTCCGCCACGCCGCATCGACTAGATATCTCTGCTTAAAGTGTGACTTGTAGGATTTGAGCATCGGTCGAGCCGGCGCACTCGATCCGTCCAGACTCCTAGAGGCAGACATGACGGCGGCGGAGGGGTAGGCGCCTGGAAAACTGTGATTTGCGAACTGGCCGTCTGCGGACAGTAGCGGTTGTGCTCCGGGTCTCGAGGCGTATGCAGGTAGTGCGGATCCTACGTCTGACAAACGACGGCCGTAATCGTGTTTCACGCAGAGGTTCTTCCAGGTCATGTCGTCACTGAGAAGATCTCGCCATCTGCGGGAAACCTGAGATGCTCTCGCCAGGACCTTGGGGTCGTCGATGAATGATAAGATCTGGTCTCACGTCAGCAAGGGGGGGAAGACACGTCATAGGCACCGACTGAACAGCCGCGTTGGACTAACCCTAAGGCACAATTCATCGGGTAGACTGGTGAATGGATCCTTCTTGAGCAGAGGACTGACGAACTGATGAACAAATGAAAGCTGTTGGCTTGTGCATAGGTTCAACAGGTCAGCCAGAATGCGGGTTCGCTGGGGACCCGAGCAGCTCTGAAAATGCTGCCGGCATTTGGCAAGGAATATGTCTTCTTCATCTCCGGCATCGCTCCAGTCGGGCTGGGCGTTGGACGGACCAGGAGAAGCTGCCGGAGTAGGTGGAGGCGGAGGTGATCCTGTCAAAGTCTGGTCGAAGTCGGCAGCAGGAGTGCTCATGCTGGGAGTCGGGGGTCCTCTCGGCGGTCGAGGCTGGGGGATCTTGATGGAGTGGTTGCCGCTGTTCATGACCAATTCCTCGCCCGAGTACAGGCTCGCTCTTCTGTCAGAAAAGCTGAGCGGCCGATGGCCGTAGGAATCCATCCTCGAGCTATCCTTTAACAAGCCAAAGCCAATGTATGAATGTATAACTCGAACACGAACTGGGCGGTCGAGGAGCGATAGGGAGGGACGTTTCGATCGATCTGGACTCGTTGACGGGGCACAAAATCGTCTGTGTCTTTGGCGCATACTGTCAGCCTCACAGTGTCTATGGCGGCCTGGATCTCGGCCCAGGTCTACGGCGCCTGGACAGTCTACAGAAATCGGGGCAACCAGCAGTTTCGCATGATGCACGAGGCTCCCCAGGGGGGAATGATGACAATAGCACTGACCTTAACCAAAAAAAAACATAAGAGGGAAAAAGAGAGAGAGAAAATCGGAGCCGCTGGCTCTGCCTCTACAGGAAGAAGTAGCACAGGGTACCTCTTCCCCCCAAAATTAAGAAGCAAGAAGCAGTGACGACGTGTCGTTGTGCTTCCTGCAGTGGCCGTTCGAAAAGGCGTCGTAAAAGAGGGCAGAAGGAGGTGGCCTGTAAAGTTGATACTTGATCGGCGCCCGGATCAGGGGGGGAATCGACAGTTCGGATGCTTTGATCGGTGATTAAAGGCGTCCGGATGACAGTGTAGCGTGTAACTTTAAACCGTGGATTCGTGTGTAGGTGCGTGCTCCAGTACGAAGGCGTGATAATGCGGAATTGGAGAAAACGATTCGTACATCAGACACAACAGAAAGACGGACGTTAATCCTCGGTTAAGGGGGGCAAGGAGGCGGGAGAGAGATTAGATGACGGCAGGGCGCGGATGCTGTCGAGTGCGGTGGGTGGTGGCAGAAATAAACAAGACGAGTCAAACACCCAAAGAAAAAAGGAGGGGAAAAAAACCGCCCAGAAGAAAAGAAATGAGGAACTTTGGAATAAGACAACAAGTGAGGACAGCCGCCTCTCTGCCCACTCGGTATGTCGTGTGGGTGTGTGTGCCGTAGGGGCAAAGGTGAGGAGGAGGCGTGTCTTGGATGAGAGTGGGCGGGTGTGTATGAGGTGAGGAGAATGGGGAATGAAGGATGTCAGATTAAACCAAGTCGAGGCGGCCTGTTGGAAATGGATGGACTGGCTCAAATCGACTTGCGGCAGCGGGGGCAAGGGCAGGATTCATGCAGGTGGTCTTCTTGTCTGATCCAGGGCCTGCAGGTGGAGGTGGCTGCTCTCTCTCTCCTCTCTGCTCCCGGAAAGAGTCAAGCTGCCGCATCCGCCTGCTTCAACTTTGATCAATGATGGTTGCAGAGAGAGATGAATTACAATGGTAAGTTCAACATAACGAAAGAGAAGTTTCCCCCCCATAGATACTTTTAACAATTGCTGGCTATTTCATCATGCTCCAGCTTCACAAATTGCAAAAATCGAAGGTACCAGCCAAGAGCGTTCCCAAACCAGGTTCCTGCTATGCTTTCGTATTTCCCCCCGTTCTTGTCCAATGTCTGGCAGTCAGCAGGGCATGACAGACCCTGACAGGGAGGGTATGATTAGAAACCAGGAATGCCAGCCTTCAGACTTACAGGGGGTCTGCCTGACAAGACAAGAAAAGAAGGGGGAAGAAGGAGAGAGAGAGCGAAAACTGAAGGAAAAAACCCAAACCCCTTCTCCGGGGGTGTTTCTGGCGATCTATGCAGTTTACATGCGTTCCCGTGTCATGGCTAAAACAGGGGCCCTCCTGAACGTTCTCTCTCATCTTTATCCAGTGCCCATACAAGTAGAATGTTCACCGAGGAGAAGTTTTTTTTCCTTTTCCATTTCCCCCCTCCCCTCTGCCCTCCCTCTGTCCCAATCACATGCAGACGTACACTAGTCTGCTCTCTGGGTAGATCTCAGAGACGGCGTTACAGTAAGAAAGAGCTGAGTCGTGCTTGGACCAACTCATCATATTTACGATACAACGCTTGCTGTCAGCAGACCACTGGTGCCACGCACCGTCTGGAACCTGGTCAGGGTCTGGTTTGTAAGAAGCAAAAGACGTCACTCAATTTCACTACCACATATGCAAAAACTTATGATTTCGCACCCACCACGTTGCGTGTACCCACAACCTTATCCCCCTCCCTCTCCCTTCCAACCCCCCCTTAAAATCGAAGCCACACCGGGTCCTCTGCCGATGGACACCGATTTCACAGTTTATTCGGCGGGCGCTTGGACACCGAGATTAGTACTGCGAGTGTGAGGACATTTGAACATCCTGAGAGCTAATTTCAGCCTCGAGATTCCGACTCGATGTCTTGAGTCCGAGCGTGTTGTTCTGCCTATCTTGACGTGTCTTGCTACCAGTCCACTGGACAAGGTCGATTGCGTCTTTATGGCGACCATCCAGATGGCCACGATAATGGTGTTGTGCTGGCCAACGAAATAGGCCATGCAGGCAGGTCTCTTCAAATATCAGGCTATGTAAACCCCCAGCCACACACATACCAATCTGTCTAGACTACTCAGGACCCCACGCACGTTTCGTAGAAATGCGTATCTGAAACAGCGATCCAAAGGATTTAAACACCTTTCTGCCGAGCACACAATATTTTTAGACCCGTTGAAAAAGAAAAAAACCTCCGGGAGGAAGCGCTACGCAAAAGGAATACGCTGAACACATCAATTTCAGCCTCAACGACCGGACGGTTCCAGGCACCTCCGACCTGTAGGATCGATCATGATACAACTTTGATATCTTCGTCTCTCGCCCTCTTTCTCTCCCTCTCTTCCCTTTGGAGACAAAAGGTAAGAGGTATCAGGCTCGGATTGACGACAACCTACAATACTAAAACCAGACTCCGGATGTCATGCATGCCCTCACAACTTGCCCGATGTGGCGCGTCCTCCCTCACGTCAGCGTCAGCACTAGGTTGAGCAGCCGAAGATGAGCGTCTTTCATTTGTTTTTCGCTCCCGGCGATCAAGACATGGCCGTTGGATTTTGTACGCCCCCAGAGGGCGATTGTTCGGCGCCACGCCAGACAATGCCGTGTTGCCCTGCAGCCCTTTTGTTCCAGCTGCCTCTCTGATTGTGTGCTCGTCTTGTGTTCTCCGACATGAGACATGTAAGGCCGCAGCCGCCCACGCTTGTACTGCAGATTCCTGGGTGCGAGGGAGATGAGAATTGTCGTCGGCGCGACACAGCTGGTTAGGCTTTACGTGAGGCGGGATGTGGCGTGATCTTGTTGTTGTTACTGCTGCTGCTGCTGCTGCTGACTGTGTCAAGCCTGAAAAGAAGAGATCGCGTTGCCGCAGACTTTGTAACAATGCGTTGCTCTTTTCGCGCGATACAACATTTCTCGAGAAGATAAAAAGAAAGGGGAGAAAAAGCGGTGGCAGAGCAAGGGAGCCGACGTCGCCATGTAGACCGCAGCCAAGGACTTATAATGAATACCAACAATTGTTGCCCTATCGTATATACTGTAGCCGTGCAGCGCTGAGCAGAAAACCCATAAAACCTAAACGCCACTTCGAAAGCTGCATAATTCAAACAGCCATGCATGGCATACGCACGCACGCTGATAACGTAGTCGCTGTCTATGTTGGAGATCCTGAACGCCGTGGATGCCCACGCCACAACACTCTCAACAGTTAATAACCATGGCATGACCTAAACAGAAGCCAAATACTCCTACTCATACAAAAAAAAAGCCAACACCCTTCAATGGTGGTGGCCAAACTGTGTAAGAAGAGGTAGAAGCATACCACCTACAGTGGCCACTGTATCTCTCACTTGCGGTCGCCCAGGTTTTCTCTGCGGGCTGTCTGCGTAGCCGTTTATAGATGAGTGGTGATCGTGCGGTTGTGCAGATGGCTCCTCCTGCATGGCGTGC
Source organism: Cryphonectria nitschkei (assembly GCA_006503525.1). Taxonomy (NCBI): domain Eukaryota; kingdom Fungi; phylum Ascomycota; class Sordariomycetes; order Diaporthales; family Cryphonectriaceae; genus Cryphonectria; species Cryphonectria nitschkei. The sequence continues at coordinate 150,801 of LAZJ01000045.1, forward strand.
ATGGCGACATATCTAACCACTCTAGTCAGCCACCTAATCAAATCGGCCTTTCCGGGGAGTCAACTTACAAGAAAGTGCCACCGGAGAACAAGAGAAGCATGCCGGTCCACCACTGCCCCGTGGGGCCGTCCATGTTCCCACCACCAAGGATCGACACGAGGATGAAGGAGCCAAGCGCACCGACAGGCGCCGCCAGACTGAACGCCATCAAGTGTCCTCGAGCAGCCCTTTTTGATAGCCCCTGCCTGAGCAGCAATGATGTCAACCCGAAGGCCGCAGGCGCCTTGTGGACCATGATCGCAACAAAGATGATGATTCCCAGCTTCATGTCGCTCGTCGTTGCTGATGCGCCCATTGCGATGCCGTCCGCCGCCGCGTGAATTACTAGGCCGACGGTGGTTGCGAGGCTCCTCGACTGTCTCGGTGACGGCGATAGGGAGCTCAAGAAGCCGTCATGCTCGTCTTCACCCTCGCCATTGACGCTTGACGAGCCGAGATTGTCCAGACTGATATGCCGTGTTGCGGGGGCCCTGTTCAACCCGTCGGTGGCGTGTTGCGGTAGCCTGTCGATCAGGAACATAAGGACAAAGCCTAGCATCAAGGAGAATCCGATATAGAATGTTGGAAAGCCATCATCCTCGTGCTGCGCTACTTCTCCCTTTGGTGGCTCAGCCGGCGCCTCCCCTTCTGCTATCGGCGCATCATCCCTCTTCCCCAGAGCCTCGCGTATAATTGTACCATGATCGATAGACGATGCCTCCACGATTTCGATTGCAGGAAAGTCTCGTGGTAATATGGGCTGCGGCACCTGGCGCGCTGCGATAATCGATCTTAAGCCGCGTGGTTCGTGTGCCCCGGCTCCAGAAGACGCAACAGCCTCAACACCCTCCGGTACAATGACAATCAAAGATGTGCCAACGAGTATTCCAACTCCTATACTCGATATTAAGCGTAATTGTGATTGGCTAAGGGTCATCGATAGAGGTAGAGCACCGGCGAGGAACGAGGCGAGGGCCATCACCAACTGGATATGTACAATTAGCTGGTGTAGTCCGCGGTCAAATCAGAGAGGTTGCAGGCTCACGCTCAGGACAAGGAGAAGGAAAAGCCCGCCCATCGTGAATCCAATACTATCCAAATATTGAGCGCATGGGTGAGAGATACGATTGAACAGATCTTGAAACGGAGGGGCGAGTCTGAAAGACTGCTGTGTCCGATCGGGATAGCGATGTCGAGGAATTTGCGCCGAGGTTTCCTGCTTCCTTCCGGAATTATTGTACCGTCTTCGCCTGCTCTGTTCAATGGATTGAAGCCTTTGCTGATTTTTCTAGGGCGTATAAAAATTCGAGGTCGCGTCAAGCGTCGCTAGTCATTTGCCCCAAAAGATCGAGCGTCTGGTGAGGCGGACAGGTGTAGTGCAAGAGAAGTGACTACTGTGATACTGTGGCATAGTAACTGCGAGCTCCCCCTGTCTCACGCAGATCATAGCGGACCCCTGCATTCCCTCCCGCAAAGCCGCAGCAGGCCCATCGACTTTCTCTACAGGCAGCCCCACGGTCACCTAATTTAGCTCTACTTCGCGTCGCACCGCACCGCGATCTGACTTTCGCGTTCGCACTCAAATCTCGACCCTTGCCTTTCATCTTTCTAAAACCACCACAACTCTGCAATTCTCTCGTGCACATACAAAGATACCGAGTATTTGGCGTCAAAGAATCAGAGTGCATCCATTGGAACGCTACAGTCACCATGGCAGAGGAAGTCCTGGACGAGTGGACCGTTAAGGCGAGCGATATCTTGAACATCAGCCTGGTCACCAAGGCAGAGCAAGGGCGTCCCAAGACCATCGCAAGCTTTCGACCAACATGGACCTACCCCATCGTTGACAACGACGAGGAAACAATCTATGGCTACAAGGGACTGAAGATCAGTCTTCGTTTCAATGCATCTGACATGCGCCCACACATCGCTCACACCTCAACAAAGAGAGTACCCGCTACCGTTGCGATCGCCGAGTCGCCAGAGGTTCAAGACCTTTTTGAGCCCTTCTTACCTCCAGGTAAGCCCCCCAGCATTCCTTTACGCCTTGTCAATTCTAACCCCTTGTAGTCGCATTTGGGAAGGCAGCTGACTTTGAACTCGCTGTTCAAAATACTTCCGATGAGTGGCACCCGCCCGGAGAGCTGATCAAGACGTTCCAAGGCGACGCGGAGGATCAGTATGAAGTTTGGAAGGGTAACCTGGCCGACCCTCTGGTCTTGGCACTCGTCAAGAGGATCCAAATTTTGGTATCTCTCTTCATAGAGGCAGGAACGCCGATACGAACAGAGTCCACAGAAGATGCCGAGGCGGACTTCCTGGATCGATGGACGGTGTTCTTCCTCTATCACAAGCAGCCACGCGCAAACGAGCCTGGCAAGTTCACCTACGTATTTGTTGGATACTCAACAGTCTATCGGTTCTTCATCTTCCGACCCCAGGCGCCTGACGGCGAGGCTACCGGCGATCTTGAGCTTCCGACACAGACAACGCCCTTCTCGGACTTTCCGTGCCGATCCAGAATATCACAATTCGTCATCCTACCACCTTTTCAGCACAAAGGCAACGGCCAGCGACTGTATAGACCGATTTTCAGGACGCTTCTGGACGACCCAAACACTTTTGAGATCACTGTGGAGGATCCCAGCGAGGCATTCGACACCCTGAGGGATATGGCAGACCTGGCTTTTCTCCGGGGAAAGTCTGATTTCAACGACATCCGTGTCAACACAAGCGTGACGCTTTCCAAGAATGGCTTCGTGCCGAGCAATATTGTCGACAAGAAGGCTTTGGAAACGGTGCGCACCAAGTACAAGATTGCCTCTCGACAGTTCTCCAGGCTAGTCGAAATGCATCTCATGTCAAAGCTCCCAGACTCGGTTCTCACGAAACTAGAGGACGCAGTACAGGGGAAAGTTAAGAAAGCGGCCACAGAGTCGGAGGAACACGAGTATAGGCTGTGGAAGCTGGTCACCAAGTCGAGGATTGCAGCTCAGAACAAGGAGCAGCTAAGTGCGCTCGACCCCGACGAGCGGGTCACGAAGCTCAACGAGACCCTGAACAGCGTGGAGCTCGAGTACGCCCTGCTCCTGTCCATGTTTGAGCAGCGCAAGGATGCACACTCCAAGACTGATGGTAAGAAAAGGAAGGTGGAGGAAGAGGCTGAGGCATCCAGCAGCAAAAAGTCGAAAACTTAGTGGCCATTGTCCTTCGAACTCCTCAGAAGGCGCTGAGCTCTACGATGCCATGCCAGCATTGCAGAGATGCATCCAAAACCACAGGCACATTGCAGGACTCTGGAAATACGGCGATCGGTCAGGTTCTCAGGCTCAACAGGAAATGGATGATTACTTCGACGCTGAGAAAATTGGAGATCCTTGATCAATAATAATACAAGGTGTCTGCATTGCCTAATGAATAAATGATTTTGAAACTCTGCGAGTGCGCCCCTCTATGCTTGCTAGGCCAGCGAAATCTAAATTTCAGCATGAAGGCGACCACAATTCAACATGTGAGCACTGAACGCTGCGCCAAGGAATCGCAGTCGCTAAAGTGGGATTCTAAGCACAGCTGCCGCGGGGCTATGTAGCCGCCGCTACACCGCCTAACTAAACAAGGCTAGCACCAGATCCTCAGCGCTGCAGCCCTACAACGGGGAGCAGCTTTGCCATCCAGTGACAAGCTGCAAGCCGTCCATCTTACTATACTTCCCGCCTCTTCAGGATGATTAACATAGCCTACCAGAGAGAAAACACCAACAACACACTAAATTTTCAAACTCGCATTTCACCACTTCTGGGATTTCCAATACGCGTGGTATCATTTAAGTGATACAATGGCCGACCCTTTCGAGGTGCGGATGCGATTTTCGTCGCAGTTGCAGCACCTTAATGCGTCCGTGACATCTGCGCAAAAGGCAGCCCAGTACGCACTCAAGTACAAAGACATGGACGAGGACTTGCACTCATGTATACTGGAACAACTAGAGCGGGTATGTCATCATTTCATCTCTGATTTACGCAGCAAGAATGTCGTCGGGCTAATTTTCCATGTAGAATAACATGAATACTCGTGCCAATATCATGTATTTCATTGAGCACTTCCTCGAGATGGCACAGAAGGACGGACACGTCGACTACGTGCGCATGTTACAACGCGACATCATCCGGGTGGTTGACGCCGTTGCTCCGGATGATGGCTCTGGTGCTGCGAATGTTAAGGTCGTCAGGAGGGTTAGTCTACCTCGCATCATTCCCTTCCCTCCTCTCATCACAGCAGGCCTCTCCCTCCTTCTAACCATCGAACAGGTTCTCCAAGGCCTCCAATCCAAAAGCTTTCTCGCGGCCCAGACAGTTGACGAGATCAACGAAGTGCTTAAGGAGCGCGAGACAGCCAGCATAGATGCCGTCATGTCCTCTCCTGTTAACAGCACGAATCCGGGGCTGGGCGACATGCCGGCGTCGCGCACCATACCCAGGCCAGGCGGCGCGGTGCTACCGCCGCGCCTCGACAAGAAACAGATCGAGCAGCGCATCGAGGAGGACCGTGAGCGGCACAAGAGGTTGCGGGAGAGCATATGGGCCGTCCCCAACGAGCCGGCAGACGCCGAGATGTGGAAGATGTGGGACGAGACGAGTGACCTTGGAGATGATGACTTTTTGCTGGCGAAGGAGGAGGAGGAGGAACGGCAGCGATGCGTCGTGGATAGCTGTGTGCATCGCCAGGACGAGGAGACACGAAGACGAAAGGCACGCGTACCCAATGGAAATCACGCGCAATGACCTCAGCGTGCATCGACAAAATTATGCTGAATGCTGTCGGTGCTTCACGTGTGCGGTACTGGACATGTGCCGAGCCGTCGTGGAGAGACCGTGAGGATGGAAGCTCAACCGCACGGTCACCGAGGTGAGTATACAAGTCCGCTGACACCAATGAGCTCTCCACTTACTGAAGTCTGTCTAGATCGACTCAATCATCGAGTAATTAGAGGCGGATTTACAATACTCTAGAGGGGGCCTCGATCAATCGACGGCCTTTGGAGAAATCAAGGCAGAAATTTGATATAGTCCGCAGTCTTGTGAATACGATGTCAGGGTACCCTTCGCAAAGCTGTGTGGAAGCTGGTGGCATTGCCGTCCGGCTACTTTTGTATACTATTACACGTGCCTTTGTACATGCAAATGCCCGAGATGCGGTCCATTTGGCCCCGGAACCCATGTGGATATCTGTCCAGTCCTTCTCCAAGCCCTTCCGCACGTTTACTCCATCTGGACGACAGCGCCAAGCTCCTTCAGGGTCGCCACGATCTTCTCAGCCTCGTCTTTTGGTACCGAATCCTTCATCATCTTGGGCGCGCTCTCTACAAACTTCTTGGAGTCCACCAGACTCAGACCCAGCAAGCTCTTGATTTCCTTGATGACCTTCGGCTTCGCGCTCGTCTCGAATGACATCAGCTTCACGCTGAACAGAGTCTTCTCCTGCGCCGCAGCGGGTGCGTCCTCCTCAGCTTCTGCCGCTGCTGCCGGTGCCGCCGCCGGGGCCGCAGCGGCAGCGAACCCGCCGATGGGCATGTCTGGGATGTTCAGTCGGGACTGTCGAGATGCCCTGTTAGCTCTTTGCCTCCACTCCGTCGGATGCACATGTTCCTCCCACCTTGAGGCTTGACACCAGGTCCGCAGTCTCCAATAGCGTCAATTGGCTGATTTGATCCACAATGCCGGCAATCTTGGGGTTTGTAGGTGCGGCCGCAGCCTCGGTCGACTGGTATCGCCTTGCTATCCTTTGCTGGGCGAGCGCGCCAGTGGTTCGGAGGGAGGTTGCGGATCGAATCTGGCGGGCGCAACATTGCGCCGCATATCTAGAGGAGAGCGACATGGTTATAATTGTCTTCGGAGTGTTCTCGAAGGGGTAGTGAAGGCGTATGTGTCGCGTGAGGGCGGTACCAGAGCTCGTCTCTCACGCGGTCGTTGACGGGCTCCAGAACTTTTTCCAAGCTCGAGGTCGTCCCTGGCCAATGCTCTGCCGCCCCGGTCGCCTGGTAAATCCGCTTTCCGTTTTAGAAGACTGCAGGGACAGGGATCATAGCTTAGACCCCTGCCGCTGCGACTTTAGGACGGCAGAAAAAAAAGTCGTTGATCAGGACTGCGAACTTCCCAAGAAACAACAACTATTTCTGAAACAAAATTCACGATATCACGCCGACCATGGCGAGTTTCGATGTGAGCTCACAGAGGACGTCTCTGCTGGGCGATGCGACCACGGTGGCATGCTTACCACCCGAGTTGCTTCACATCATACGCAAACAGAACCCGACGAACTTTCTGGATGCCATATCACAGGCGGCACTCATACCTCAACTTACAGGCCGTCTCTACGCCCATTTTGAGCCAGTCTTCACAGACATTTGCGCTCGTTGGATCCTCAGCACACAACGTGGCAGCTGCAACGACAGCATCCTGGCAGCATTCGCTAGGATCCTTCCTTTTGCACCGCAGCTCTCAACCTTTTTGGATGATTATCTCAGCAACCTAGCCGTTGAGCCTCGATCATCTTCAGAGGCGTACCCCACTCCGCGCATCAATCTTGTGGATGCTTCACAGACTTTGAGCGGCGATGCTCTCATACAGAGACTGCTGGCAGTATGGAGACTTCTCAATTTCGATAGGAAGACATATGCAACTTCGGTATCGCCTTCTCAAGTGCAAGATCTCTTTTCGTATCGATCCGGTCCTGTCAGATACCTTTCAATACGAATCTTTTGTCTCCTCCTGAGTGCGTCCGACTCCAAGCTGGAGTCTCTGGTCCAGCACTATGTTCCAGGAGATGAGTCTCTGGCCGGAGATTTCGACGGAAAGCTCATAGACTATGCCTTTTTGTCGCTGTTTGAACACACTCGTGTGGAAGAGATACACCGACAAATCCTTGCAGCCCGGGAACAAACACTCGCAATACCTTCCGTTCAGATACCGCCACAGAATCTCACCGCCCTCGTGGTCAACTATGGAAACACAGTCCTGCCACGGCCCCATGGTGCGCCGAGTACTCCCTCATCCCTCGTTGCCACCCCCACGACTCTCCGCAACTTGGAGCATCTTGCAAAGCTTCTGCAGCAGCCGGGCCCGGTCCTTCTCCACGGACTAGCTGGTGCCGGCAAGACAGCTTTGGTTCTTGAGCTGGCCCGAGAGCTTCGCATGGACTCCAGCCTTGTCACTCTACATCTTAACGAGCAAACTGACGCCAAGATGCTCATTGGCCTCTACACTACCGGCACGAAGCCAGGATCTTTTGAGTGGCGACCAGGCATCCTAACAACAGCAGTCAGAGAGGGGCGGTGGGTGCTCATAGAAGATCTCGACCGTGCACCTACCGAGGTCATGAGCACTCTGCTACCCCTGATCGAACGAGGAGAGCTGCTAATACCGAACCGCGGCGAGAGGATACAAGCACCCAGCAGCTTCCGAATTCTTGCAACTGTGAGGACCTCACGAGGCATGAATGGCCAGGAGAACATTCCCTCCTTACTTGGACTGCGATTCTGGCAGTTGTTACCGGTGGAGAGCATGCTTCAGGAGGAACTCCAGGCAGTGATCCGCGAAAAGTATCCCCTGTTGCATAAATTCGTTTCAGACCCAATACTCAAAGTCTTCGAGCGAGTTTGTCTCCTCCTTAGTGGTCCAGCGTTGGTATCTGGCACGTCGTCGGCATCAGAACGCCCAATCAGCTCAAGAGATCTCTTCAAATGGTGCCGGCGCCTAGAGAGGATCATTGCAGCCACAGGAGCACAGACGGGGAGCGAGCCCATGACCGAGACGACATACGATGGGATGTTCATGGAGGCCATCGACTGTTTCGCAAGCGGCATCAAAGATCCCCGAGTGCGGGATAAGCTCATTCTTCACATTGGAGAGATGATGGGAAGGTCGAGCCAGCGCGTGGAGCATCATCTTACCATGCACATCCCGAAATTAGAGGAAAGCGAGACGCATTTGACGGTTGGGCGGTCGAGGCTGCTCAAGACGAAACGGCTGAACCGCGTGGCAAAGTCGAGGCGACCATTTGCACCGACGCTACATGCGAAGAGATTGTTGGAACAAATCGCTGTGGCTGTCGACCTCAAAGAGCCGGTCTTACTTGTTGGAGAGACTGGTATCGGAAAGACTACTGTGGTACAGCAGCTTTCGGAAAGTCTGGGTCACAAATTAATCGCCGTGAATTTGTCTCAGCAGAGTGAGGCTGGAGACCTTTTGGGAGGCTTCAAGCCCATCAATGTACGCAATCTTGCCATACCCTTGAAGGAGGATTTTGAAGATCTGTTTGCATCGACCGGCATATCGCAGCAAAAGAACCAGAAATATCTCGACAGCATCAGCAAGAACATCGCAAAAGGAAGATGGACAAATGTTGCAAAGCTCTGGAAACAAGCTCCGCAGATCTTTGATGATATCCTCAAAAAGAAGATCATCGAAGAGCAGAACCGCGAGCAAGCGAGAGAGAATGGCCAGCCAGCAAAGAGACGAAAGACTGAGTCGTCATTACAGTCTTTATTGGAGCTCAGACCTCGGTGGGGAAAATTCTCGAAGAACCTGGAGCAATTTGAGATTCAATTATCAGGGGGCTCTGGAGGCTTTGCTTTCGCCTTCGTCGAGGGCAACATCATCAAGGCTGTCAGGGATGGTGACTGGGTACTCTTGGATGAGATCAATTTGGCATCTCCGGACACACTGGAGAGCATCGCAGACTTGCTCCAGTCCGGGCCAGATGCCACACCCTCGATCTTGCTGTCGGAAACAGGCGAGATCGAGAGAATACAAGCCCATCCAAACTTCAGAATCTTTGGAGCAATGAACCCAGCAACAGATGTCGGCAAGAGGGATCTACCACTCGGATTACGGTCAAGGTTTACAGAGCTTTATGTGGCAAGTCCGGACAAGGACCTCAAGGACCTTGTCGTCATCATCAAATCGTACTTGAGTGGGCAGAATTCTCGTGTCGACCAGGCGGCTGACAAAGTCGCTCACCTCTACTTGCGCATCAAAGAGCTTGCCGAGACAAAAGCACTCGTCGATGGAGCGAATGAGGTGCCCCACTTCAGTCTACGTACCTTGACGCGGGTGCTCACCTATGTCAATGACGTTGCACCTTTCTACGGTCTTGAGAGGTCGCTCTATGAAGGATTCTGCATGGGTTTCTTGACGCTCTTAAGTCGAGACTCGGAGAAATTAGTGATGCCACTGATTACAGAGCAATTGTTCGGCAAGGACCCCAGTCGTCTTCTCTCAAAGCCGCCTAAATATCCAAACGACGGACGCGAGTATGTCAAGTTTACGGACAAGGATGACAATCGAGTCTACTGGCTGTTGAAGGGGGCACAACCTCCGAAAGAACGGACCGACTACATTAGGACACCCTATGTGGAGCGGAACTTGCTTAATCTGGTCCGAGCTACATCAACAAGGCGGTTTCCTATTCTCATTCAGGGACCAACCTCAGCTGGAAAGACAAGCATGATCGAATATCTCGCCGAGTACAGCGGTAACAAGTTTGTGCGTATCAACAACCACGAGCACACAGATCTACAAGAGTATCTCGGCACATATATCTCGGGTTCCGATGGCAAGCTCAAGTTCCAAGAGGGTCTACTCGTCCAAGCGATGCGCCAGGGTCACTGGATTGTCCTCGACGAACTCAATTTGGCGCCGACTGATATTCTTGAGGCGCTCAATCGTCTGCTGGATGACAATCGAGAACTTCTCATCCCAGAAACGCAAGAGATCGTGCGGCCGCATGAAAATTTTATGCTTTTCGCGACGCAAAACCCTCCAGGTCTGTACGGGGGGCGCAAGGTCCTCTCTAGAGCGTTCAGAAATCGATTCCTGGAGCTGCACTACGACGACATTCCGGAAGACGAGTTAGAGTACATCCTGCAGAATCGAAGCATCAACACGGCGCCATCTGACTGCAGAAGAATCGTTTCTGTGTACAAGGAGCTGTCTCGCCTAAGGCAGACCAGCAGAGTGTTCGAGCAGAAAGATAGCTTCGCGACATTGAGAGATCTGTTCAGATGGGCACTCCGCGATGCCGAATCTCGCGAAGACATCGCGAACAACGGTTTCATGCTTCTTGCCGAGCGCGTAAGAGATGACGAAGAGCGAGTCGCGGTCAAGGAGGTCATCGAAACAATTTTCAAGGTGAAGATCAACCCAGATCAGCTCTTTGGCGAGAAGTTCTCCACGGCCATGAGACACTCCAGCCTGATGAAGAACAACAACCAAGGCGTCGTGTGGACAAACGCTATGAAGCGATTATACGTTCTGGTATCACAGGCCCTGCAGAACAATGAGCCTGTGCTCCTAGTTGGTGAGACTGGTTGTGGCAAGACGACGATCTGCCAGCTGCTTGCCGAGGCCGTTGGTAAGCAGTTGCACATTGTCAATGCACACCAGAACACAGAGACTGGTGACCTCATCGGGTCTCAAAGACCAGTGCGGAACCGCGGGGCGATTATCGAAGGCCTCAAGCACAGCCTTGAAGAAGCCCTTCAACAAGTTGACCAACCTTTGGAAGGCAGCATTGATGATTTGGTGACACGTTATCACAGTCTCTCATCAGATGACTTGAGCCGGGTCCCAGAAGCTCTCAAGCAGTCTATTCACATCAGCGAGGTCAGATGCAAAGCTCTGTTCGAATGGTCTGACGGTAGCCTCGTCCAGGCGATGAAGAATGCTCATTTTTTCCTCCTCGACGAAATATCCCTCGCAGATGATTCGGTTCTTGAGAGACTCAACTCCGTGCTGGAACCAGGACGGACACTGCTTCTGGCTGAGAAAGGCACCGACGACTCGCACGTTCAGGCCGCTGATGGGTTCCAGTTCTTCGCCACCATGAATCCCGGTGGTGATTTTGGAAAGAAGGAGCTGTCGCCTGCGTTGCGCAACAGATTTACAGAGATTTGGGTGCCGCCTCTCTCCAACAGACAGGATATATTGGACATCGTTGCAGACAAGCTGAAACCCCAGTTCAAGCCCTTTGCACACACCATTGTCGACTTCTCGTACTGGTTTGGCAAAGCATGCCGCTCCTCGACGGCTACTGCATTCTCCATCCGCGACATCCTTGTCTGGGTCAATTTCATCAACCACACCGAACATATACAGCCCACATTGGCGTTGCTGCACGGTGCTGCTACAGTATTCATTGATACACTTGGAGCCAATCCCTCAGCTTTGCTTGCGTTGGATCCAAAGACCATGGACGAACAGAGGCAGAGGTGTCTACACAAGTTGAATGAGCTCGTTGGCAACGAAGTTGATCTGGCGACAGCCTATAGGAGTGAGCCTCAGCTCATGATTGGCAATGATTTTGTCCAGATCGGTGATTTTTCTGTTACTCGATTGTCCGCTGGTCAAGATGATGCAGACTTTGCGTTTGACGCGCCGACTACCAAGGTCAATATGATGCGGGTGATCAGAGCTCTCGGTGTGCACAAGCCGATCCTGCTCGAAGGAAACCCTGGCGTTGGCAAGACAACACTCGTCAGCGCTCTAGCAAAAGCCTGTGGTCGACGTTTGACGAGGATCAATCTGTCTGATCAGACAGATCTCATGGACCTTTTCGGGACCGACGTACCGGTTGAAGGCGCGGAAGCAGGGAACTTTGCGTGGAGAGACGCACCTTTTCTACAAGCCATGCAAAAAGGGGAGTGGGTATTACTAGACGAGATGAACCTTGCCTCGCAGTCAGTCCTTGAGGGCCTAAACGCCTGTCTTGATCACCGCGGAGAGGTCTACATTTCTGAACTGGATCAGGTCTTCAAGTGTCATCCAGACTTCAAGCTGTTTGCGGCACAGAACCCGCACTCTCAGGGCGGTGGCCGCAAGGGCCTGCCAAGCTCCTTCGTCAATAGATTCATCGTGGTCTATGCCGATGTTTTTACTGAGCAAGATCTGATGCTGATCGCTGGCAAGCGGTACACGAACGTGCCAGCCAAGACAATCCAGAAGATGATCAGATTCGTGTCGAGCCTGGACTACGAGACATCAATTCGCAAGTCATTTGGCTCTCACGGATCTCCTTGGGAGTTTAACCTTCGAGACTCCCTTCGTTGGTTGGAACTGCTTGCCTCAAAGGACCCGTTGTTGGCGTCCGCCAAGGCCTCGGATTTTCTGGACATCATTGTCGCTCAAAGATTTCGTTCTGCAGTCGACAGAAACCACATCGCGCAATTGTTCTCAGAGAAGTTCGGAGCGCCGCCGCAACCACATAGTCTCTACCACAACCTCAGTTCTTTTGTCTGCCAAGTCGGGTTAGCCATGCTCGAGCGGAATACTTTGTTGCAACCGAATCGATTCCCGGCTATCGACACCGTGCCTCGGCTTGCGGAGATTGAGTCCATCTTGATTTGTGTCAAGCAAAATCTTCCCTGCATTCTCGTCGGGCCGTCAGGCAGTGGCAAGTCGTCTCTGCTTAGCCATGTCGCGGCTTCCGTTGGCAGTGAGCTGGTTACGTTTCCTCTCAATGCAGATGTCGATGCGATGGACCTTGTTGGTGGGTTCGAGCAGGCTGATCCGTTGAGGGAGCTCCGAAGTGGCCTTGACGATCTCCGTGAAGCGCTTCTACAGTTCACATTGTCACAACTCCCGCAGGCTTCTTCTGACACTGCTCTCAGACTCCTGAGCCTTCTAATCAATGAACAGACCGAGGATGGTGTGGCCCAGATCATTACAGTCATGCAGGCAATCGCCTCTGAAGTGCCTGCTGGGTCTGCCTTGGGCCGACGCCTGTCTCATGCTTTCGATCTTCTCCACGCACCAAGGGTCCTGATAAACCCGCGTTTTGAGTGGCTGGACGGTGTCATTGTGCGAGCTATGGAGACGGGTAAGTGGCTCGTTCTCGACAACGCCAATCTCTGCAGCGCATCAGTCCTCGACAGATTAAACTCTCTCCTGGAACGTCCCGACGGCTTTCTCAGTATCAATGAGCACAGTGGCCCGGATGGCGAACCCAGGATCATCAAGCCTCATCCTGACTTCCGTATCTTCCTCACCATGGACCCCCGGTACGGTGAATTATCCCGGGCGATGCGCAATCGTTCTGTGGAGATCTATCTGGACATCTGTCAGTCGAAATCTGCAGGTCATCTATCGAGGATTACGGATGTCGAAGCCACTTTAGACAGATATGGCGTGGCAACGCTCCTGGCTCGACAATCGTCAGCAAACGGACGAGTGGATGTTGCGGCGTTGGCCCTCGATAATCTCAGCCTTGGGGATTCCGTGCTGTTGCCAAGATTTGAAAAAGCGCTCCATGGACTGTTTTCGTCTCAAGACGAAAGCCTCACTCTGATTGACCAAAATATTGCGACTGTCTCATCATATATCAGCTCACAGAAGGCTTCAACGATCAGAAAGGCCATTCTTCACTTGGACTCGAAGGTCTCGAGAGCGGTGTCCGGAAACCAGGCCCTGGCCGCTCTTCAACCAATCCACCCTCTGCATTCCCCTCATCTGGTAACAATAATGGATAGGCTACAGCCGTGTGCTGCAGAGTGGCTGGGCACCTGCTATGAATTGTTCCTTGAGATTCAATCTGCTCAGCAGGCCATGTTTTTACAGAACCGCGCGGCCGATAGGACGAAGCCGTCATCTTTAAACCGACTTCAACGGTCTCTCGTGTCTAGCAACGTTGTTTCTGTGTCCAAAGACTCCACAGTTAACGTAGCAGGTTTTCTGAACTCCATCATCCAGTTGGTGGAGAGCTACATCGAGGTAACTCTCAAGGCTTCGGAGTTCAACACGAGTGCAAGGCCAGTCATGCGTGCACTTTTGCACTACTGGTGGAGGACGCTCGCCTTCGTCACTGGCTCTTCTTTCGAAGAGGCTAGGTTCCAAGCTCATCTCAAACAGGGCGTGGACCTATTCCAGACGCTTGGGGCGCAGCTGCAAGGAGACCATGCTGAGCAAGTAGTCACCGGCCTCCTGGACCATATTCAAGATGCTTTCACAGTCGGTTTCAAGCTGAGTACTGGCCTAAGCATGGAGACCATATGGCAGCTCTTACGATTGAGGCCTATCTCAAATGAAGCTACCTTCTCAGCTGTCCAGGATATGGAGAAACTGGCTTGTCGATTTGATGCCATCAAATGGAGATCCAATGCCAGCATTGCCGACCTCAGCAAGGCCATTTCGTCTCTAGCCGAGGCGTACAGTGTTGTTCGTGGAAACGGTGTGGCAGCCGCAGGCCTCCTTCAGGCTCTCCAAAGCGAGCTTGACCTGCTCGAATCGGGCCCGGATGAATCCCACGAGGTTGCTCCCTTCTTTGGAGAAGAGTTTGAGATACTGCGACAGTCACTCGTGATCCACAAAGCCTCGCGAAAGTCGTCTGCTTTTACGAACCTGCAGGAGATCGTGGTGCTAGCCAACGTCCCTACACTGTCTCAGATGCGGCTGCATAGCATGGACAACTCACAGAGGCTTCTGCATTCCCTAGGATATGTGCTCGGCCGGTCTTCTACTTCCTATCCTTGGTCCGGCCACCTCATGTCCTCACTCATCCACAAGTATGAGTCCACTTCAGCGGCCAGTCTATACTCTCTCCAATCTCTTGAGACAGAAATGCCAGCAATGGGCAAACTGTTGGCAGGTTCCTCGGAAGCTGTTTCTGCAGACCCAATCGCCTGCCTCAACCAGCTGCTTTGGCATCTCATGCGCGAGGTCTTCGGTGCGCTCTCCTTGCTTGAGAGCTTCGTTTCTCTATACGAACAGCTGTCCCGCACCCTCAGAAATGTGATAGTCAAAAACGGTGGTCTGGCCGTTGATGGCCCAGCAACAACCACTGGGTTTCAGTTTGATATCCCATCGCATCTCACCTTGGTTGTCAATCAACACTTCATACCGGCAGTCACTGCGCTTGTGGCGTCCGAGAAGTCCACAACTCAGAAAGCCGGCCTTTCCTCGATCGCGTGGGCCCATTTCGCCGTCGGATGCATAAAATTATATGTCCCCGACAAGATCTTCGATCCATATCTGAGGGCTCAGACGGAGCGAGATTACCATGAAGAACTTTTGACAGCCTTGAAGCGTAAATGGCAAGCCTTGTGCACATTTGAGTCGGCATTCACCGGACAACATTCCAACTTGCGGTCTGAGCTGCTCCGTCAAGAAATCGAAAATCTAGGCGAGCCGCCATCAGCTGCGGTCACTATCCATCGTGGCTCCAGTACTGACTTGATCCGTCTGCAAGGCGAGTTCAATAATGTTCTGAATGCTGTGGTAAAAAGCGATGTCCTCTCAACACTCTATCAGTACATCTCTAGCCCGTCTGAGGCCGGTGCTCAAGAAGTACAGCTGATTCAGGACAACATTCTCCATCTCATCGAGCGACTGACGACACGCTTCCCCGCCTACGAGGACTTGACAGTGCCTCTCGTGACAATTCTACGCTCTCTTCAGGTGGGGCTCTCGATGAGTACGGTCCGCGATCCCCTTGACGAGTCTGATTCCCAGTTCGCCTGGCTTCTTCAAGTTACGCCGCTCCTAGGTGGCTCGCTCCCTGACGGAGGGACGGTGCCGCCACTTCAAAGCCTAGAGTTCTTGTCTTACGTCGGCGTATTGGTCGGGGTTGAGGGAATCAAGAGCCTCGACAGTCATCTTCGAGGTAGCCTTGCAGCATCGCTTCACTACTTCTATGAAGAATGGAGCAAGAAGCTCGATGAAGATAAGAGACAGGAGGCAGCCAAGAACAGCCTGTACCGCTACAAGGGCGGTTTCGAAGATGAGGAGGAGGCCGACCAGCAAAGCTTCAATGAACTCTTCCCAGACTACGAGACAGAGGATGCCACCAACTCGATGTCGGCCAAAGACATCGACCATGCTGCTCGAAACTTGGCAATGAAAGTCGCAGAGCGACACCGGAAGATCTTCCTTCCGTCCCAAGACAGCGTACAGGGCCTGGTAAACTTGTGTAAAGCAGTCGGGCGCAAGCTTTCAAGTGGTGCTTCAGACTCAACACATCTCGACGCCGTCCAAGATCGAGCTCTGCTTCCAACTACATTGCTTATTCTGGATGAGAAACTTGAGGGTTTCAATTCGAGCACCACTTCTGCCACTTACAACTTCTACACGAGCTCGAATCTTTTCGAGTCTCGAAAGCTGGTCGGCCTTGTCCGCTCTATCCAACTGCGCTTCAGGGCACTGCAGGCCATCGATGAGATCTCACATCTGCAGCCTCTCGCTGACGTGCTGAGCGCCTGCGATCATGTCCTTGAGCTCAGCCACACAGATCCTCTGGCAAAGATCATCAACCGCGTGGAGAAACTCCATGCATTTGCCTATGAGTGGCAGTTTGGCGGTTGGGCTAGTCATGTTCATGGCGCCCTGGATTTTTACAACAAGTTGACGGACATGATCGTCAGCTGGCGTCGCCTAGAGCTGTCAACATGGGCTAAGCTGTTTGATCAGGAGGTGGACAAGTGTCAAAGCGATGCCAAATCTTGGTGGTTCGTAGCTTACCACGCCGTGATTGCCATACCGATGTCAAAACTCGAGCTGGGTCATGATCTAAAGGATTACACGATCCAACTTATGAGTGATCTTGAGATGTTTTTCTCAGAGGCGGTATTGGGAGAGTTCCACAGCCGTCTTGAGTTGCTGCGTCAGCTAAGCCAGCAAGTTGGGCTTTTGACCATGGACTACGAGGCACTTGGCATCATACACAATGCAGTGCTGAACTTCCTCTCGATGTACCGCCGATACGAAGGCAAGGTCAACGAGGCAATCAACAAGGGCCGGGCGTCGATTGAGAAGAAGATGAAAGATGTCCTGTTGCTCGCGAGCTGGAAGGATACCAACATTGCAGCTTTGCGGGAGAGTGCCCGTAAATCGCACCAGAAGCTGTTCAGACTTGTCCGAAAGTTTCGTGTTATTCTTGGCCAACCAATGAGATCCATTATAGATCAAGGTCTTCCCGATGAGCCACATACCAGCCAGAAGACGGCAGCGGAGGCACCTCTGATTGTGCCACAGGCAAACGAGGCAGCAGCCTCTGTGTGCCAAACATTGATCCCAGGTTGGTCTCAGGATGCACACACCAAACGCCTCTCCGACGCTGGCAGGATCATCAGCATTATGGCCAAGGCCTCTCAGCTGCCAGAGGCCAGCATCAATGCAGCGGATGTCATTGACGCCTTCGTCTCGGATACCAAGTCTGCGATGGCTTCTTTGAGCAAGGAAACACCCGCATTCCTGAACGATGAGAACAAGGAACAGGTCAAGCATCTCAAGACCAGAAAAGTCCGCTTGTTCGAAGAGACCGTCAAAGCTATTCGGACTATGGGCTTCACTCGGAACCTTAATGAGGCCCATTTGCGGGACCAGAAGCAACTCGCAGTCGTCCTGGCAAAGGTGCGCCACTTACCTTCCGAGCAGAACGCAAGTTTGGAAGAAGCGGAGTATTACTTTCACAAGGTTCTCGACCAGGCGCCCACGGTCAGAAACGCTATGCACGATCATCATGGTGACCTGACAAACGAGGTTGTACGACGAAGCACAGGCTACATGGAAGGCATTCTTCATGTGCTGATCCAACAGCATCAATGCCTCGCTGACAACCGCCATCTTATACAATCACTGGACACAGGTCTTGCAAATCTGCAAGCGCTCATTTCCTCTGGTCAATCCGACACAGTGACAGTCACACGGCTAAAGTCAAATCATGATCAAAGCCTGCACTGGATCTCGCCTGTCCTCGGTTTCGGTCTTCATCTCTTGGACGTCCACGCCAAATTGGGCAGATTGGACAACAGTGCCGTTCAAGCGGTGCTGCGGGCTTGGCTCACAGAATTCACCAACCTCCAAGCTCGGCTTGCGTCCAACCAAAGACTCCCGACCGGGTTCGTGACGAACGCCCAACTGCAGCTGCACGACGAGCTGGAAGAGAAGCTGGCCAGTTTCGAAGCCACACTCCAACTACTCGAGTCAGAACGACCGGATCTCGCGTTCATTTTCCAACAGCTTCAGCTCTGGGCATCAGTCACAACATCCGGTGGCAACGAGGCCGTCAAGGTCAATGATGCTCAGGAATTTTTCGATGTCGCGCTGAACCTGTCCAAGATGGTACTTGATGCTGTGCAGAAGTTTCAAAAAGCTGCTGCATCGATGCCTACGTCTGCTGAGGAGGCGTCCTGGCTGCTTCAGTGCAGTGACACTCTCGCTGGCTTGGCCAAATCCCTGCACATGAACACCATCGTTGACGCTGTCAATGGCGCGTTAGACCACTTGAGAACCCTTCAACTTGAGAATTCTTCCGTCAGGAATGCTGCAATGTCGCTGCTCGCGGTGACTCTGCCGATTCTGCAACAATACGCCAACACTTGCCACAGGACGGTGATACAGATGGCTGATCTACACCGTGCCAACAATAGGATGGCACTGCATCTTGGTAAAGCATACGTTGAGATCGCCTCACGAGGTTTCTGCACTCCCCAAGAGAAATCCGATGAGACTTCGGGCGAAACAGGCAATCTCGAGAGCGGTACGGGACTTGGGGATGGTGAAGGTGCCGAGGACATCAGCAAGGATATCCAGCCCGACGAAGATCTCTCAGAGCTCGCGCAAGAACCAAACAAGGAGAAAGAGGGTGACATCGAGGACCAGGAAGATGCTGTGGACATGGGTCAAGAAGAGATGGAGGGCGAGATGGGCAGTGCAGCTGGAGATGATGAAGATGACCAAGGCGACAAGAAGGATGGTGAAGAAGATGAAGACGAAGACATGGATGAGGAAACTGGCGATGTTGATGATCTTGACCCCACTGCTGTTGACGAGAAGATGTGGGATGGAGATGGCAAAGACGCGGACAAGGATCAAAAGGGCGATCAAGCCAAGGGCCAGAAAAAAGAAGACGAACAAGTCGCCGCAGATGAAGGTGCTGACGACAAAGAGATTCAGCCCCAGGGGGAGGAGGCGGACCAAGCCAACCCCGAGCCGGAAGAAGAGGCTGGCCCTGAGCAAGACGACAGTGCCGCGCAAGAAGAGCTCAATCGACAGGACCAGAATGTTGACGAGAACGAGGCCCTGGCTCTGCCAGATGACATGGACATCGATGGGAAGGACGACGATGAAGAATCCGCAATCTCTGACGATGACCTGGATAAGCTTTCTGATGTCGGCCAGGAGGAGACGGAGGAGGATGCCAAGAAGGAAGGAGAAGAGCAGCATGTCGAAGAGGGCGAAGGCGAAGCGGGCGATATGCAACAAGATGACATGGAGGAAGAAATCAACCCTGACGACCCCGACGAAGACATGCAAGGGGAGAACACTGAAATGGAAGAGCGGGAGCCCAACGCGGACGAGCAAGGTGCTGAGGAAGAGGAGAAGGAAGAGGAGAAGCCGCCACTGAACGCAAACGACGACGCCCATGCCGATCCGGATAACGTAGCACCCAGCGATGTCAAGAGCGGCGCCGGACAAGACCAAAGCGAGCTTGACGGCCAGGATGATCAAAATTCTCAGTCCAAGGCAGCCCAGCGCGAGCATGGAGAGATGGGCCAGAATGCAGAGGACCAGGAGACTGCGACTGGCAACGAAGGGGCCATGTCAAGACGCGATGAAGACCAGAACAAGTCCGACGAAGCCAACAAGCCAGGCGAATCAGCGCAGTCACAACCATTCAAAAAACTTGGCGACGCTCTTGAGAGATGGTACAGGAATCATCAGGACATCAAAGAGGCCATGGACGAGCAGGAAGCCCGCCAGAACTCAGAAGCGGACATGGCGCAGAAGGAATTTCAACATCTGCAAGACGACAACGACGCTCCTGATGCGCAAGCTCTCGGTGCCGCGGCTGATGATGAAGTACAACCTATTGACGAGTCCATGGCCATCGACGAGGAGAGGCAAGATGACCAGAACAAGGTCATGCCCCAGCAGAACGACGAGGAGATGGTGGACGCCGACGATAACGAAGTAGATGACATGGAGCGAGACGAGTCGAAAGACAAGAAGATGCCAGACCAAGACGAGTCGCGCACTGGTGTCGCAACGAGACGTGGTGCTTTCGACAGAGAACGCTCTGAGTCCCCTACACGAGCCTTGGAGACGGAGCAAGAGGAACAAATCGTCGAGGAAACATCAACTCAACTCTCGACCACACACATCTCTGACGAAGATCGGCCGCTTAGAGACTACGTCTTGTCCCTCGAGTCCTGGACCAACTTCCAGACCAAGACCCACCCGTTGTCTCTAGCCCTCACCTCTCAGCTCCGCCTCATCCTCACGCCTTCTCAATCGACCAAGCTCTCGGGCGCCTACCGCACCGGCAAGCGGCTCAACATCAAGAAGATCATTCCTTACATCGCGTCGTCCTACAAACGCGACAAAATCTGGATGCGCCGCGCCATCCCCACCAAGCGCACCTACCAGATCCTCCTCTGTGTCGACGACTCCCGCAGCATGGGCGAGACGACCTCGGGCACCATGGCCCTCGAGTCCCTCGTCATGGTGTCCCGCGCACTAGCCATGCTCGAGGTTGGCCAGGTCGGCGTCCTGGGCTTCGGCGCCGACGTCTTCACGGCCCACGACCTCACTGCTCCGCTGCTTAACTCCTACGACGCGGGCGCAAAAGTCCTGCAGAACTTTACCTTCCAGCAGGACCGCACCGACATAGGCCTGCTCATCCGTCAGACCATCGACCAGTTCCGGGCGGCTCGTAATACCAACCGGTCCGGCAGCAGCGGCGAGGACCTGTGGCAGCTTGCCCTGATCCTCTCGGACGGACTGACGCCGAGCTCGGCGCACGAGCGGATCCGCAGGCTACTGCGCGAGGCGTTAGAGGAGCGCATCATGGTCGTGTTCATCATCATGGACGACTCGAGCACCAAGAAGGGCGACAGCGTGCTGGAGCTCAAGGAGGCCAAGTTCGTCAAGGAGGCGGACGGGAACAGCAGGGTCGTCATCGAGAGATACCTGGACACCTTTCCCTTCCAGTACTACCTCATTGTGCATAACCTGGAGGACCTGCCGGGTGCTCTGGCTGGTTTGTTGAGGACCTGGTTTGCTGAGGTCAATTCATGATCTACTCACGGTTCTCGATACTGCTGGGTATAGGCACATGGTCTTGACTGCATCACGGGCGTTGATTTGTTTTACATTTGGTGTTAAAAAGGGGGGGAGGGACTTAAACAAAGATAGCAAATTCCATACTTCATAATATATTTATATACACGTACGCTCATCACTCCTGTGTCTCTCAAATTAGTCCTCTTTTGCTACGGACTTACCAACAATAGGATGATGAACAAGAATATTGATTGTCCTCAACCTACTCCTATTGATGGGCCAGTGGCCGATTGTCCAAGCACAGTAACAGCTGGGGGTTATTGATATGATGGCACAGTAAGAACCCTGCAGAACCAGACAAACATCGAGATAGAGGAAGATGACCAGGCAAGATAAGGATCCTCCAGCCTGAACCCATTTCCAGTATGGACACAGCGATCTATCCATCACAATGGCCGCCTCCACAAGCAGAGCGGGGTTGGTATGTTCTGTGGCCACCCTCCTCCCCCCAGTCGGATACCAGCCCTCGCCGGATAGCCAAAATACTAACAGCTGCTTATATTGACAGTATCTCTTTACAAATTACGTTACTACTATGAGTATAAACAGACACATCCCCCCCCCCCTCCTGCTCCTGGGAATCGAGTTTAATTCTCTTATTATTAATCTGCTAGTGCGCAGGCTGCTAATTCAAGTATATAGCTAGGAACTCTTAATAATCTATGCAGTGGCAAATTTACAGTAAGAACACCAATTTTCTGTTTTTAAAATAGAATTATAAAATGAAGAAGGGAACTCAATAGAACCATAATGAATGCATAGCTGTCTAGTTTATTGTGGGGAGATTCATGCTGTATAGCTCATTTTTGTCGTGCAATGTGTAACTGAAGTCGTAATTTTTGTGACTGTTAGTAATTTGACTGTCTAGCAGACATGGGTGTTCGTAAACTCAACACCCCCCTCCACCACCAAGGGGCCAGAGACCGGAGTATGTGGACGATGTAGTGGACAAGGTTCGGGCCGTTCCAGCTTCCAAGGTTAGCCCTATTTGAACAACAGAGAAGGAGAGGGTGCATCTGCTACGGTGGGACTTCTTCAAGGCATTTGACTTGACCACATCTGGAAGTAGACTTCGGGACGGGGAATGCGCACGGGTCCTGGGTTACCACACAGGGGAGGAGACGCCCTTCCGAGCCTTGTCGAGACAGAGAATAACCATATACGTTTGCTTCTGTTCTTTTAATCTTGAGGCCTGTGAGCAGGTCTAGATAGGGGGTTCACCCTGTTCTTATGCTTTCATGACCTAATGTTCTTCTGCCGTATTTTGCCTCGTGACTAACTGATGTCAGTCCTCCTTGTGCGGCTGTGCCCGAGTCCTGATTCAACGGAACACATAATTCTCGTCAAGCTGGCGACAGATGTTAGTATGATGTACTTCATGGCCAAACTTCTTGTGAGCCTTGACACAGTCATTTCAAATCGCGACTTACTTTTCTATAGCACGACCGAAAGAGAGAATACTCTGTTGCGGCGTTGGGAAAGGCATGAGGAACCGCAAGCGAAGGTATGTGCTCGAGCCGCTGGTGATCAAATCTCACTGATCAGCGCAACTCTGAAAAAAGAACTGAAACGCACCCACAAGCAGGGCTCTTTCCTCACTGGACTGAGCTGAAGCCACGACTGTCAACTGTATTTGCATTAGCGTGCTCGACATGTTACAGCCCCCAAGTTGTCCAGCCCTCGATTCATCACCTCTTCCTACATTCTCCACGGCCTTGAATCTTACACAACATCACAGGACAGCAAGGAAGTTTTCGAAGCGCAGGCGAGTGAGAAGAAGATGACTTTGGATGCTCTCTCACTTGCGTGCAACGTGATGTCGGTGATCGACTTTGGTCACCTGCTATTCGAGATATCGAAGCGGGTGTATCGCGCTGGGAGACCTGATATTGACGCCGAGTCCACCGCGCACGATCTCTCCAGAGCAACCAAGATCCTCGAAACCTCCATCAATGCCGGCATTCAACCCGTCACTTCCGAAGAGTCTGACCTCTTGCGCATTGCCAACAGCTGCCGAGAAACTGCAAAAAAGCTGGGGGAATCGTACGAAAAGCTGGCTATGCCCAGATGCAGTCAAGCATCCTGGCCCAGTCGTGCGACGAAGGCGGTCTTGGTGAGCATGAAACGGCAGTGGCAACATCATAAATTTGATGAACTCAACAAAGCATTGATGGGCTACCAGACGGCTATGCAGACCAGAATTCTTGTCTATCTCTAGTAAGCCCCTACTCTTTCATATTAAACAGAGACCGCGGAAGTGTGTTAGAGCAAACTATAAAACGTATGCAGCTCGTGGCTGATGATTTTCTTGATAACTACAGCAAAACCAACAAAGCACAAGAAGCCATGCGCCTCGAAGAGTTCTCAACCCTCAACCGTCCTCTACAAAACTTCATCCATGCGGTGTCCAAGGCCAAATTCGGGATGGGTGATCTCCTGTGGAAACTAGATGATCTCCACGCACTCCAGCTAGACACCAGGAATAACCTCCATACCACCCAGCTAGAAACCAGGAGCTACCTCCAGCAAGACCGTCTCTTGGGCAGTCTGAAGTTCGACGGGATGAACCAGCGGTTCAATCATGATGTCAGGGACGCCCATCACGATACTTTCAAGTGGCTCTTTGGCGAGAACGACGGTTCTACCGCATCATGGGACGTCGACTCTCGAGACAGCAAATTGTCCAGCTGGTTGATCGGGCAGCGGGAAAAGATGTTTCGGGCTCGCCAAGAGACATTTGATGACTTTGGTCAATGGTTGAAGTCTGATTCGAGCCTGTATTGGATCAGTGGCAAAGCCGGTGCTGGCAAAAGTACGCTGATGAAGTTCATCTGCCAGCACTTGACTCGCTCAGGGCCAACAGCAGACGCGACTGTCCTTCACTACTTCTTCTGGTTCAACGCTCCAACCAGCACAATGCAGAGAAGCATCGCTGGAATGCTGAGTACGTTGCTCTACCAGCTGCTGCAACATGATCGAGCTCTGATTCCTCAACTGATCAACAGCATGCCCGAGGCACGTTTAAAGGACAAGGACAGTCCATGGGATTGGAATCACAAGGAGCTGGAGCACTGCTTACATACCGCACTTCGTTTCAGAGGAACAAAGAGTTCCTTATATCTCATCATCGACGGCCTGGATGAGATTCTCGAGGCAGATGGAGCCATTGAGCTCCTTAGGAGTATCCGACAACTTGAAAAACTCCACACTGTCCGATTATGTGTCTCAAGTCGCCCAGAACCAGTGTTCAACCGAGAACTCGGGCGTTCGAGACATCTTCGCCTGGAGAAGTTGACAGCACCCGACAGACACCGCTTTGTGATGGATGCCCTCCAGCCTTATGCACCACGCTTTCCTCAAGATTCCTGTACAGGAGGCATCGAATGGTTTATTTCGCAGCTTGTTGGGAAGTCTGAAGGAGTTTTTCTCTGGACGCGTGTGGTTACTCAAAGTCTAGTGCGCGGATTGAATGACGGCAATTCCATCGAGACGCTCAAACGACGCCTGGATGCGACGCCGCCTGACTTGTACGGTCTCTTTTCTTCGATGTGGAAGCGACTCGGAGAAGATGAGCATATCTATCGAACTGGGGCAGCTAATGTCTTTCGGTTACTCCTCTGTGACAATGAGAAGAGCATCTCAAATAGACTTCTTGCAGGACGAAGCGACAACATTGATCTGTTGACACTTCATCTGTCTCTCCACAGAGAAGAATCTGTCAGAGTGATTCAGGAGTTTGCAGGGCCCGATGGAACTGTCAATTTTCTTGGTTGTAGCCTGTTCGACGATTGCCAAAAGACTTTCGAGATGGTTCTCTCTCATTGTGTTGGTTTGGTTGAAATCGATGCCCAACCTCGTGCCAAAATTGTCGACGCCTGCATGGACCTTGGCGAGTCTATTCCACATCCCGCCAGCCGAGTCCGTTTTGTCCACCGAACCGCCAGCGAATTCTTGACAAATACTCCCGAAGGCAATGCCGTTCTCGAGTCTCATAGCCTTGGAGAGGATAGCCCGCTCTTTCGACTGTATCACGCGTGTGTTGCTCGTGCAGCATTGTTCAGGGGACCTGGACACAAGCAGGAAGACTGTTTGATCTTGTGGGACCTTGACATTCACCAAGTACTCGAGTTTTGTCAGCTACACAGGCTCCAAGGACTGCTCTCCCACCAACAGAGTCACGAAATCCTTCAGTCACTTCATACATTATACTTCCACCTGCTTGGGGACCCCACCAATCCCCGATTCACAGCATGGACGCACAATGAATTCAGCTATCCATTCGTACTCGAGGCTGCGACGTACGGTTTCGGACACTATGTGCACCACTGGATGACCCAGCATTCCCAAGATGCCAGTAACGCAGCGAAAGCAGTTATTTTGACTGAATTTGCGGGCTCAATCCTCTGTGAAGTTCTCAGAGGCCACACACGCCCTCCTCCCATACATCAAAAGGACTGTCTTGACACGCTCGAGTGCCTTCTTAATTGGTGTACAAATTTGGACAATACTCAGCCTTGGAATCCTAGAATAAGAATTGGCTTTGATTGGACAGAAATATACAAGTCCATCAGGCTCACCACCCCATATCGCAGCTTTCTGAGTCTCTTCGAGTCTCTCACGGCGTTGCACGCACACCTATGGCACGACCGTCAAGTGTGTGACACCATCCTCGGGGCTCTGAAACTGTTCGCATCTTCTAGCACTAATCTCCACGAACGCTTTATAGGCGCATATTATCCTAGAGGGCGTGTGGGTCCTCCTTGGCAGGTGCCATGGCACACTCAGATCTCTCCAGGGCGACCCTTCTTGTCGATTGGCCAAGATGAAAGGCGCCCTGGCCTTTTGATTGAAACGGATTCAGTATGGCGCATTCAATTATTAGCGACAACACACAAAGCTGAACATGGGCCCTCGATTCTGGAGAAAGGACTCCTAGATTTTGTGGCGGCCAACAGTGGAGATGGACCACTGCCAGGCCCCAAGGCTCTTCTACTACTATCAACGTGCTGGGGTCCCAGGGATGAGTTCAACAAGAGAGCCCCGCAGCACAAGGCGAAAGTGGTACCTCCTGACCTCGAGACCTATGTCTTGCGTCCTCTCACAAGTGACTTGGATAGCGCCGATCAACATGTATGGGATGTTCTGAATGAAGATACCCACAGGCGTATCAAGGATTGCTGGGAGAACAAGACGTCTGAAGAACTTTTGACAGAATCCGATATCTGCGACTTCCTAACTGCGCAAGGCTTCTTAGTGTCCAAGGAGCAAGCCAAGACTTTGTATGAGGCATGTGGCATAGAAGTGCCTACGGGGTTTTCTGAAGGGATTCGGATGAAGTGGCTGGAGGACCTGGGGATGAACATGGCCCCTCCGTCTGGAGCTCCAAGCAGCGAGCAGAACTTTGCCCGAATCATGATCCATTCCTATCCCATGAAACCCTACTTTCCACCGCAATGACGAGGTAGTACCTGATCAGTCTATAATGCGTTGATTGGCACGACGCATGACAGCCGAATAGCCACCTAAGTCGGGGATTAGATCTGATGTAGCAGCGAGGTCATGTTTGGATTTTGAACGCATACTGTTTTGCCTATGGGATATCTGCCGGTCCTCCTGCTGTGCTTTTAAATATTACTCAGATATACTAATGCAAGCATCACATAAAATCTTTGCACTGGATTTTGAATTTAACATTTCATAAAATTGACTCCATAAAGTATTGATTAAAGGCATGGGCGTCGTCGCGTTGCCATGGACACTCTAAGGTCCTCATTAATAGCGGCTTGCCATGCGTATCCATTATCCATTCGTAAAGTTTAGTGGACTCCGTATGTCCTCATTAGTAATTTAGGCATGTCCAGCTGCCGTCCAGTCGTAAAAAAAGCCATGTATGCGTTCATCGTGGCACAAACAACATTGAGAGAGCCAGATCCAATAACGCCGTGGATCCGCCATCTAGTCCCAGTCATGGAGAAATCAGAAAAGTCTTGTGACTATCGTGGTGCCGCGGATTTCTCTTCAGGCGGCCTTCGTGCGCTTAGTAGCACGATTGATACCGTCAGTCTGGTTGGGTCGGGTGCGCTTTGTACGTTTGTTGGTCTTCATGGACATCAACTGCCGAGTCATCTCGGGTGTCGCAATCTTGACAACTCTCTTCTTGAGATCATCCAGGTGCGTTTGCTTCCTGTCGTCATCGTCTCTCTTATCACGGGGGGCTTTGACAAACACCAGCTTCTCGAGGTTTCTATGAATCGGTTGGTCAGTCAAGTCATACGCCATTTAGATACAAGATTTTGAGGAAAAGAGGCATCAAAATAGCTGGGAGGAAGAACATACGACAAGTCGCCCTTGTTAACTCGGTTTCCAGGCTTCTTCGTGTTCTTGATGTTCGTGTTGTCCTGAGCCTTGTTGCCGACATCTCTGCAGATAACTTTGGCTTGAACACCATAGTCATCTTTGGAGGACTGGATTCCCACTTTGGTCATCTTACCAAAAGGACGAGACTTCTCAACGGGGGCTTGGACTTGGGAGCTGACAGTCTCAGAGTCGTCATAGATGCAGGTTCTGAGGTTGTATCCGTGATTGCTGGTCTTGGGCTCCTTGGGCTCCGTTACGGGGATAAGCACATTCGGAAGGTCTCGAATCATATCGACACGGCACTGGCGATGGTTCCAACCCTCACGAGTCTGCTGCGCACGTGATTTGAACAGCGTACGGATGCTGTGAGGTTCGTTGATCCAGGGATGCTTCAAGGCATCCGAAGCGGTAAGCCTCTCCTTTGGGTCTGTCTCGAAACAAAGACGTATGAAGTCTTGGCCGCGTGCCGAGACCTCGTCTCCTCGTATGGTCTTGATCTCTTCGAACATAGCCTCGCAGTTCAGAGACTCAATCAGCGGGTTCTCGGGAAGGAGATGCTCGAGGTCTTCGACGGCGGAGACTTTTTCAGAGCCAGCGAGGAGCTGTGCAGCCATGATGCCTAGAGCCCACATATCAATGGCAGTGTCATGTGCACCGGTTGGTTGAAACATCTCACTGCACGTGGTGTCAGTATAAGTCTGGTTCTTAGACTGGGAGTGTGTAAAAACACTTACGGGGCCTGGTAACCTCTGGTTCCGACGAAATCCATCAACGGGCCCTGTCTCATCGATCCGGCGTCACCAAAATCGGTGAGGGCGACCCGGTGTGCTGGCTCGGAGGAGACCATGCAGAGAACGTTCTCGGGCTTGAGGTCCCGATGGGCGACACCTTTGGCGTGCAGGTAGTCGAGGCCTTCGAGGATTTGACGGATTATCCATCTGACCTCGAGCTCTAAGAAGCGTTTGTGAAGAGCAGTCATGGAGAAGAGGTCTCCGCCAGAAGCAAGCTCCTCAAAAACGTACCTGCGGGAGGTGATGAGTGTCTGGATGCCAGGAATGCTAGTGAGGGACGAAAGCTTACAGTGTGTGGACGCTCTTGTAGGCGCTTTTGAAAGACGCGATGTTTGGCTGTGCAGCGGTTCATTAGTTATGCATGTTGACAAGAGCGAATCGAGGGTACTGACGTGATTAATTTGGCTCATCATGGTGACGGAGCGCATTATCTTCGTGACGAAAGTACTGGCGCCAATGCCCACGTCGCTCTGTAGGTTGTAGATCTTGCAGACCAACTGCTTTCGAGTCTTCATATCGTAGGCAAGGCGGACTTCAGCAGAGGCACCTCGGCCGAGAATGATGTCGGTGACTTTGTATATTCCATCGAGAAGCTAGAATCCATTTAGCAGTGAGATATAGGAGAGAGAACATAAAAAGGGCAACTGACCTTGACTTCTTCCTTTTGGATCGGCGTCAACTCGACTTTCTTCTGGAAGGGAAGCTTGACTGTGAAGGACAGGTAAGGCTTCAAGGTCACCGTGTCACCGTGCTCGAGGAGTCTGCCTTGCTCGACCTTGTCTGGCCGGCCGATGCGAATGCCGTTGACGAAGATACCGTTGTCTGACTGGCGGTCTCGAACGTAGACCATGCGGTCACAGTTCTCCTCGAAGAGGATGGAATAGAATTCCATATGGTTGCGGGAGACGGAGGCATTTAAGAACGCACGATCGCTGCGAAAGTCTCTTGTCAGTGTGTGCGTGCTCATGTCATCCTGATGCAAGAGTGAGATCAAACCAAACTCACTTGGTCTGCTCGTCACGGCCGATCTTGATGATCTGGCCGTTGTGGAGCAAGATGGTGCCTGGGAAGAAAACTTGTCAGCTCAAGAAAGAGGAGGGAGTACGTAGGGAGGAGAAGGAGGTCAGTGGACTGACCTCTGGTAGGCGGGTTGGTCGAGCGATCCTCGAAGTCGAACTCAGCCACAGGCTGAGACATCTTGACTGGTCGACGCGAAGGTGAATTGTACTGTACTGAATAATTGAAGTATGTAACGTGAAAGGGGGCTCTGTCCAGCAGATGGTAACGCGTTACGGCGCGAGATGAAAGATTTTGGGATGAATACAACTGTAGGAACGACGATGTTGGAAAGAAGTCAGGATGGTGTTGGAGGTCAGATCCAGTTCGAAGGAAAATAGTAGAGATGGTGGAAACGAGAGAAGGCACAACAAAATGTGGTGGCTGAAATGACTTGGAGAAAGAAATGGAAAAGGTCCCAAGATGCGAAGGCTGGAGAATGGACGAGAAACGCAAACAATGGAACGATGCAGAACGCAGAGGAAGCCTTGAGATATTGGAAGCCAGCCCAACGCCGTACCAGGGAATTTATCTCAACTTTTCCTTACTTTCTTTTGGCCGCGCCCCATCTAACGCTAGGGATCTCGTCTACTTGCTAGGTACTTGGACACTTACTTAGTGAAGCAGTAGAGTTAGCAGATTTAGCGGAAGGAGGTATGTACCTGCTGCTTTCTCCATGTCTACTAGACATTCACACACTAAGAAGAGCAGGATGGCCTATTGTAGCTACGAATCAAGGACCGAACATAGATATTGCACACTATAAAATTATAAGCTAAAATTGCTCAACCCCATAGTATATCTTCTACCCTAATAACAGTGCTTTTTGTAACTATGTGCAGAACAGGTAGCTGCTGGAGGAGAAGTGGTGACCTCTTGGGATATGCGAATAGGACTAGACTGATACTTTACAAACCCTAACCCGAAGCGCCCCTCTACACCTAAACGCGCGATTACATGTTCCCGGTCCAGCTACGTCAGTAGTCCAAACAGCGCCTCGAGACTTGGTTGCCTTCGAAGTCCTCGCTGAATTTTGAGGGAAATATCATCACAAAACGAATACACACCACTGAGAATGGCAACAATAGCACTCTGCCGCGGTGCGCTCCGGCGCCATGCCGTTCCGCTTACCCTGGGGATGTCCACAAGTTTGTTCCTCGCCAGTCGCCAGCGGCCGATGCGTCTTGATGCCGTGCCCGCCGCATCCAGGTCTCCTCCTCCAGCCGTGGAGCGGGTGGCGGCTGAGTCTGAGGGCTGGCTAAATCCTGAGGTCATCAAACAACTATCCGGGGGTAGTCTCGCAGGTGAGAGACCCCATCTTTGCAACATAATGGGGAAGTGAGACTGGCTGACGGGTAGTGGCTTGGTACTAGGCTTCGTGGCTGGTGTGCTGGTCAGTGTCTTTTCCAAAACATTGGTTCTACTGACGGGCATAGCAATCGTGGCTATCCAGGTAAGTCGCCGCTATTATCCTTCCTACAGGGAGGGGGAGGGACGACGCGGGCAACTGATCGATAACATCATATACACAGGTCGCTTCTCGCAACGGTATCGATCTCTTGGGGATGCTCAGGTTGAGAAAGAGGGTGGAGTCTTCGAAGGTGTTGTCGGCTTTGGAAAAGAACCCGACTTTCAAATTGGCCTTTGGAACGACGTTTGCGCTGGCGGCCTTCATGCAGTTCTAGACGGGAATATCTTATACCACAAATAAACTCAGACCATCCACGCTTCTGAATGTTTCAATCCAAAACGGCGCTCTCACTTGTTGCCCGTCATGCCGATGGCCTTGTGACTCGGATGGTCTGGGCTCGCTCAGAGGGGCGCGGTCTCCCTCTTCAGCCACGCCAATGTGAACTCGTCATCCTTGAAGTAGTCCTTCGTCTTTTCATATATCTCCTTGTGGTAGTCATTCAGCCAGTCTTTCTCGCCCTGGGTCAGGAGATTGGTGTCGATCAACTTCCGGCAGTAGGGAGTCATCGTGACGTGCTCAAAACCGAGGAAAGGCCTGTCGCTAAACTGGAAGGCGGTCTCGACCTCCTTCACGATCGCGATGTTCTCGATGCGGATGCCAAATTCTCCGTCCTCGTAGTATCCTGGCTCGATCGACGTGACGTTTCCTGCTGATATGTACACATCGGCATAGATCTTTCTCGTCCCAATGCCAATAGGGCCCTCGTGCACGTTCAGGTAGGACCCGACACCGTGGCCTGTGCCGTGACGGTAGTCCAGGCCCTCATGCTGCACGCAAGACTTGTTAGCTTCATATTCATAAATACTCGGGTCATAGAGAAGCGGAACGCACCCAGAGGAACTGGCGGGCTAGACAGTCGAGCGCAAAGCCAGTAGTGCCCTTGGGAAAGACAGCACGATCCAGGGCTATGTTGCCCTTGAGCACCAGAGTATTCGCTAGTATCTCCTTCTCGGTAGGCGTTCCGAAATGCAGAGTCCGCGTGGTGTCTGTCGTACCGTCAAGAAACTGCGCCCCAGAGTCGCAAAGGTAGATCTTGTTGGGGTCGATGATGGAACAGCTCCCTTTCTCCGGGCTGTAATGGATGACAGCGGCACTATATCATATGTCAGCTTGGGGACTAATTTCAATGGACACCACGTGTTCACTTGCTTGGCACCTGTAGACGATATCGTTGGAAACGAGAGACCAACAAAGTTCTCCTGCTTCGATCGCAACTCCTCGAGTTTATCGGCGGCGGTCACCTCGTCGACGACGGCCTTCTTGTTGACCAGCTGGTCCTCCAGCCAGGCAAAGTAAGCCGTCAATGCGGCACCGTCTCTGATATGGCACCGGCGCATGCCCTCCAGCTCGGTCTCATTCTTCTGTGCCTTGAAATCGCCAACTGGTGATCGAATTTCCTCAACGGATTCGTCGCCTAGCGCTAGTTTAAGTGCCCACGACCCCTTGGTAGAGATCCCATATCGCTTTGTTGACTTGGTTTCATTCGTTGAGCCGTCGTCTACCACCAGGGTCTGGCTGAGAGACTTGGCGTCACCGAAAAGGCTGCTGTAGGGCTTCACCGTGACGCCGCTCTCGGCCAGATAACTGTCGCACCCCTCGGCAAGCTTCGTCGAGTCGATGTAGAGAGTGGCATCCTCGGCAGTGACAACGGCATAGGAGAAAAAGACAGGGTTGTATGGTATATCATTTCCGCGTAGGTTGAAAAGCCAGGCGATCTCATCGAGCATGGAGACAACAAAACAGGCAAGATTCTTTCTGGCCAGCTCCTTCCGCAAGCCCACGAGCTTCTCCTTGGTGTCCTTACCGGCGTACTTTTGAGGAAGCAACTTGACTGGCTCGTTGGGGCGGCCCGGTCTGGCCTGTCCCCAGACGATATCTACCAGGTTCTCATTGACGGCCACGAGGTCCGAGCCCCCTTTCTTTTCGATGTCTGCAATGAACTTCTCGGCAGTCTGGCTTGTGATCAGGGTTGGGTCCACGCCGACAGTCTTGCCGCCCGCGGACTCATCTGCAGACCATTCCTGCCAGGTGGGTACATCTTGTAGGCCCTGCTTCAGGAGAGTCCAGTTGTTGTCCAGCTGCTTGGACGCCTGGTTGAAGTACCTACCATCCGTCGCCAGGGCCGCCTTCTCATGGGTGATGACTGCACAGCCTGCCGAGCCGCTGAAGCCAGAGATGAATTCTCTCCTGGCATCACATGGCGCGATATACTCAGAGGAGTGACTGTCTTCTGACGGCACGACTGAAGACAAGATAGCTACTGTCAGCACGTGGATAGCAAGTGAGGTGGTTTGTGGTGAGACTGCTGACCATATATATCGATATTGCGCTCTCTCATGAGCTTGCGCAGCTCAGCAAGCCGGCTGCTAGTCTCCACGGTCTCCATCTCGGCTGCAGCGCTGCTATATGCTGCGGTCCAAGGCAAGGAAATTGTCCCAAAGACAAAGGTAGGAGGACTGGTCTTGCCTCGAAGTCTATGCGTGATTTGAGAGAAGTTAAAGCTGAATGACGGGCCCTTACGCGTAGCAGTGAAGAAGGGTCTGGAAAGGATGAGCAACATGAATGTGACGCCTGCAGAGATGAGGGTAGCAAGAGGGAGAGGAGTATTTGGCAGATTTTATAAAGTGATGAGAGAGCATGGGGGGGGGGGGCAAGATACCGTCTTGAAGCATCCAAGCGGAAGCGCTGCTCAGCACCCCACCTTCAGAGTCTCCAATCTAGCAGGCCCCACTACCACCGCTGCCACCATTGTCCCTTATGTCCTACCTAATTCGGGTGACCCCCAAGACGATCTCCGTACATAGCACAGGCGGCTCGTTTTGCTTCGGTTTAAGACTGAAGCCAGTCTCATTCAGGCAAACCATCAGGTATAATTCTTGCATATATTCTAGGATACTGTGGATGTTTGTCTTCTCCCTTGGGACAAATCGAAATCTGTTATGACAAGAATATGTCCGTTGTCCAGTATACCGCCTTTCAATGCAAAAAGAAGCAAGACAAGAATATTCTTGGTATGTCCTTTGAGCTTGGCTGAATGCTGCAGCGGTTGGCAATACTGCTCAGAAATATTAGTGTGCATGCCTAGACGGATTCACACAAATCCAACACACCCACCCACGTTTCCGCCCTTGGGATTTTTCCCAAAAAAAAAAAAAAAAGCAACGTCAAAATGCCTCATAATGACACCTCCAAAGAAAGAAAGAAACCCACTTGGAGACTATGGGCCATCGGGCAGGTCGTCATCGAATTACTCTCCAGGGATGCGAAGACGAAATGAAAAGGAAGGCAATTCATGCCACCCCTCAACGACACAGTCTTCAAAAGAGGACGGAAAAATTGGAATAGGATCCTGCAAAGACGTGCCTGTGCCTGCCTAGCTACGTACTTACCATGGCTAGTAGGCGTGTAGCAAGTCTAGACCTGGGGGAGTTGGGCATTGAAGGTGCTAGTGGCTGGTGAGCCCTCACGCCCTGCCTGCCTGTCAGGCCCCACTGCGCCAACGGGCGATGGTAGCGTGGGTGTGTACCATAGTAGTACTGTACTGTGCATCTTATCGATAAAGCTGACATTTTTACCCCACTACCAGACATCTCCTTCCACACCCCAGCACCGTCACACTGGTACCACACAGTCTGTAACCCTGAGAATACAAACAAATGGTCGACTTGCTCTTTTTCTCCTGCTGAATCCCCCTTCCCTCCCAACTACACCCCTCCTTCGCAGAATAATGCCATGTAAAAGAAGCAATGCAGACACAGTCCCTACCCTCAATCTCACTTTCAGCATCTGCCAACCTTAGAAGAAGCGCCCCACACTGTGGCCCAGTGCCGCCCTCGTCTTCAACCTGCGCGACCGCTTCAACGCAGAGCACAACTTCTGCCAAGGCTTGCTAGCCGTCGCTATGGTTGGTGCAAGACAAGATGGAGCCTTTACCATTACCGTCAACTCTAGATGAGGCCGAGTCGGTAAGCATCCCCCCCTCCCCCTTCGCCCGGGCGCGGTTTAGTTATCCTCTGTCAGTCTGCATGGTTGCTGATTTCTGGAACAGCTGATCTTGGCTTTGTATCAACCGGCTCCCCCCGAGGCCATAGCGAGAACTCAAGATGCTCTTCAGCGTCTTCAACGCTCCCCTGCAGGATGGCAGTTTGCCCATGGCATGTTGGAGAGGCCGGATGATCAGGTCAAGTTCTTTGGGGCCTTGACCATCATCATCAAACTCAATACAGAGAGGTAGGAGTGGCTACTCCTTGTGTGTCCCACCCCTCCCATGCAAGGATACTGAAACTGGGCAGCTCGAATCTGGCGGATGATGATGCCAGACAGCTTCTGCAGAGTCTGCTTGGCTGGTTCAGCCGATCTCTGACAGACGGAAGCGGCGCACTTGTGATTCGAAAGCTGGCATCTGCTCTGGTCACCTTTTTCATACACTTCTCTCATCTCTGGCCTGACTGTGTGCGCCATTTGCTGTACTGTCTCGATATTGGTCGCGTTGTGGCGAGGGATGAATCTAAGAACGTGCCGACCTCAGACCTCATCTCGAGTCTTGCCGAGACCAGCTTCTTGGCAGCTATCTGGTTCGTCACGGTGCTCGTGGAGGAAGTCGCGAGAACGGAAATGAAATCACAAAAGAAGTAAGATCCGTGTTCTGGACCACATTGAATCCGCCATTGACCTGGAATAGCTCGGGAGTACATGACTGTCTCATCCGAAACGGGGAGGACGTAGCGGTCCTTCTTGCACAGGGATTCTCGATCACGTCTCCCTCAGGCCTGAGGATCCGCGAGGAAACTATCAAGTGCTTGCAGGTGAGTCTTTCAAGCTATTCTCTAATAGAGCGCTCACTCAGACTCTCGCCCTGACCTGCGACGCGGAATGGCTGACGCTGCTACAGTCTTGGGTAATGTATGAGCAGAGGCTGCCACCCAGTGAGGATGCGCTAAAGACGCCCCTGCGGAATCTTATACTTCCTGCCCTGCAATGCATACAAGTCGAGGAGTTGTCATTGCCGACGATGGAGTTATTCATCGATATCCTGCAAAACTATTCCGGGTTCTTGAGGGATGAGCATTACGAGGCTCTGTTCGCCTTTTTCGAAAGTGACTGGTCCAGAGATCATTACATGCAACTGGTTGCGGGTGATTCCGACTTTGCTCTGACCCAGTATGGCGTGATGCTGATCTGTGCTGGCGATGCAAAAATCATGACCCTCATGGAAGATATGGGAGACGCGTCACAAAGAATGCTGCAGAGGCTATGCGGCCTTCTCAGCTGCAACGGCGTCCTGGTCGGAGAGGATAGGATGTTTGTACCTGCTCTGGAATTCTGGGCAACATTCGTCGAGACTCTGACCGACACCGTCTTTATGGAAGAGGCTGCGACGTACAGCTGGCTGCCATTCGCGATGAGCCAGGTCATGGATGCAGTTTCACATTGCTACCGCAAGATCCAACTCATCGAGGCCACCTCGTGGAATGAGATGGACTCCAACGACAGAACCGGATGGATAGAGGCAAGAAAAGACGTTGCAGATTTCTTGCAAGCTGTCTTTGCCCTGGAGGGTAGATCTCTAGTGAGCAATTTCGTCGATTTGCTACTCCACTCTCTGTCAGCCAGAGACTGGGCGCAAATTGAGGCTGCCCTCTTTTGCCTGGGCGCATTGAGCGACTGTGTCGGGGATAGCGGCAACTGCGATGAAGAACTGCACAAAGTCTTTTCCTCTGAGCTCTTTCAGCTCGTCAGCCCTGGCCCGGCGCGGTCTGAAATACCGCCTCGACTGCTGCAGACAAGCTTGTCTACCATCGAGCGATATTCAGATTTCTTCGAGCGCCACCAACAGTACTTGGCCGCGGCGCTCGAGCTTCTTTTTAGTGTTGTCGGCGAGGACGGGCTCCTTGGTGGCTCTTCTTCCAAGTCCATTATGACACTATGCTCTTCATGCCGATCCCTGCTCAAGGATCATGTTGAAGCCTTTCTTCAGCATTTCCATCGGATACATGGCTTAGGCATTGACTCGGTGTCTGAAGAGAGGATCATGACTGGCATCGCCTCCATCATCCAAGCCATTCCGCAGGAGGACCGCAAGCTCGAATACCTCGAGCAGCTTATTTCATTGCTCAACGGTGATGCACAAAAATGCCTGCGATTGAAGAACCAGCCAGGGAGTGCTGATGATCCGGACATGAAACTTTGGCTGGAAACCAGGCTGCGTATGGATCTAGCGATGCAAAAGAATGCGCCAGCATCTGCTGATGAAGCCTCTCTACTGATCGCAGAAAGAGTGCTCAGGCTGATGGCAAGCATGGCCAGGGGGGTGCAGAGCCTGTCCGAGGGGCCCATCGATCTGGACAAGCCCGAGACCATCTCACTGGAACCCAGGAATGAGCGCCTCGTGATCATCCAGAACCACACCATGGCAGTCATTACAGAGCTGCACCAAGCCTTTGGCCGGAGCGGAGAAGTGACCGAGACCGTATGCAACATCTTCAGAGCAGGATTCTCCGAGACTGAGGATGGGCCCTTTGTGTTTTCTCCAGACAGTGTTGTCGATTTTTTCACTCGCAGCACGGCTGCTGGCAACCCCAGAATAGGTGTCATGATCAGCACGGCATGCTCGTTCGTGAGCTCCCTGGGCAGCCGCTCCAAGGCTCAAATTCTGAGCTGCCTTTCATCTCTGCTTCCATGGGTGTTGGGGCTTTTAAGAAAACTATCTGGTGCGGGCGAAACCACGAAGCGTTTGCGTTGATCACATGGCTAATCTATCAATAGATCCGGATGGCGACCCTGACCTCGCGCAAAATGGCATTGAGTTTGTCCATCACGTCATGCTACGACACCCTGAAGCGCTTTTGCAAGTCCAGCCGAGCACAGACCTTGAATTCTTCTTCATGTTTGCCTTGACAGTGCTTGACGGGAAAGAGCCGCTTCTCAAGGGAAGTGCCTGCGACTTCTGGGTACGTACTTGTAATCTGATGATCGAGGCTCATGTTGTACCGCTTACTAATGAGGAAACGAATGAATAGTCAGGCTTTGTGACAATTAAAGTCGATGATCCAGCCATACAGGCCGGGTTTGAAAACGCCATCGAACACCTCGGACCTCTACTGGCCCGCTCACTTGTCCAGAACATCGGCGGTAACGCGTCTCGTAGCGAGCTGGATAAATTGAGTGACCCTCTTAAGAAGCTTGTCTTTCAACATCCGCGGGCGAAGGGGTGGCTGGAGGCTGCCCTATTCGACCCAGCTTTCCCCAGCACGCAGGTGACTGATACGGACAAGTCCATGTTCCTGAAGAAGATCATCAAGTAAGGACGAGTCCTGGCCTCCCCCTTTTGTGTGTTTCGCCTTTAGCATGTAGCGCTAATCTTTCACCCCCTCAGTCTCCGAGGATCCCGTCAAACGAATACAGTGGTGAGAGAGTTCTGGTTGGCATGCAGGGGGTCCAACTTTGCGTACGTATCGTGATGGCGCATAAAGAGCATCAATGGCGTCGTGTGTTGGTTTTTTCTTCTTCGTGGGCGTTAGGATAGATGAACAGAACTTGGATGCAAATCGATATCAGATTCTTGAATTTCCTCGATCGAAACTATGGAACATGGCTCCTATCAATCATAATAGTAGACTCTATATGTATGTGTTTAGGACCGCGGCTGACAATCAGAGCCGACAGGGCCCTCCTGGCTTAGGTGAGGTGTGATGTGTCTTGTTGCTAACGGCTATCTGTGCAGAGCAAGACGAAGGTGGAAGTAGGCTTCAGCTCTCCCTCTCATGCATCACTGAGGTTCACAGGTACAATGCTTCTCAGAACCCAACAGCCTCCTTCACAAGCCGCATTGTGACATCCGCGTTTGCCCTTGCCTTCTCTGCACCCACGGCCTCAATCTCGTCCAACCAAGCACCGTCCCTCTTGCCCAGCAGCTCCCAATATCTCTCCCTCACATCACCCATCTCCCTCACCACGGCATCTACGGTCCGCTGCTTCAGCGACTTGAGCGGGTGCTGCACGCCGTCAAAGTCCTGCGCCATCTCGACGGGCGTCCTGGTCTCGTTGCCCTCAAGGATGGTCAGGATCTCGAGCAGGTTAGAGACGCCGGGCCTCTGCTCGGGGTCGTAGGTGATGTGGTCAGTGTGTGAGTCTGTCAAGGCGCGCATGATCTTGTTCTTGATCTGCTCGGGGTTGTCTGTAAGGAGGACACGGGACGACGGGTTGGTGTCTGATTTGGACATTTTGGATGTGGGCTGGGTGAGGGACATGACGCGGCGGGCGGGGGCTATGTGGGAGGGTCAGTTCGAAAAGAGCGTTTGGCAAAGGACCCAGGGTGGGCAAACATACAGAGAATCGTCTCAGGAGGGACGAGAACCGCACTTCCATAGGTTGCGTTGAAGTTGGTGGCGCACTCACGCGCGAACTCGATGTGCTGTTTCTGGTCTTCACCGACGGGGACGTGAGTAGCCCTTCGGTAGGTAAAGATGTCAGCAAGAACAGACACAGACACGCATTCACAAGCCTGGCCAGGAGATCCAGCAGTCTATCTCTCACCAAAGGAGTGAGGAGCCCCCGTACGTACCGGTGCACCATGATATCCGCTGCCTGTAGAACGGGATACGAGAACAGACCCAGCTTCAGCGCCGCCTTGGCCTTCTCGTCCAGCGCGCTGGTGTCTTCGGACAGGGAAAGCTTGCTCTGCAGGACTCATCCTTCATCAGCCACTCGCCTGGTCGAGGCTTGCTGCCCTGCCTCTCTATCGCGAGAAGTAGACGACATACCTTCCACTGCGTCATCCTCGACAAGTAACCCATCGAGGCTGTACAGCTCAAGACCCACATGAGTTCCGTATGCGCCGGTACCTAATCACACCACCAACCGGTCTCCCTCATCAGCCCACATGCACAGACATATGCGTACACAAGCACCTCCTCCTGGCCCGTTCAGTCCCCATCAAGCTTCTTGAAAAAGAGGCCAAGAACTCACCGAGCTCTGGTAGAAGATGGCGCTCCTCTCAGGATCCAGCCCCACAGCCACCAGCGCGGCAAGCATCTCCCTCCTCTGCCGCCTCAGCTCCGCGGCGCGCTGCGGCACCGTTATGGCGTGCAGGTCGACAACCGAGTACAGCAGCGTTGTGTCGGGCCCCGCGCCGTCCTGCAGCCTGACCCACTCCCTGAGCGCGCCGAGATAGTTGCCCAGGTGTGGGACGCCGGTGGGCTGGATACCTGAGAAGACTACCTGCTTGGTGGTGTTGTTTCTAGTGTGGTTGGTGGAGGCATGGCGGCGGGCTTTTGGTTCTTGTTGTTGTCGTTGTCGTTGTTGTGAGGCCGCTGTTGGACTGCAGGATGGGCAGACCCAGTATGGTAAGGGGTTGGCCTTGATGACCTGAGGTCTCAATTTTAATCTGCACTGCATTTATGAGGTGGTTTGGCTACCATGTACTGTGAAGGGGAAAATTGTTGTTTTGCTGATTGAGGGTGAGGAATTATTAGATGTGGTTGCTGAGCTGGGCCCTCCTTGGAAAGTACAAAGACGGGGATTTTCAGGGATGTTGAAATTTGGCCTGCTTTGGTCTACCGCTACAGCACAAAACCCACCGCGGTCGTACGAGGTTATTATCGAGCATATTGTTGTTACTTTTTTTTTTTTTATAGGACAATTTATATTTCACAGATCTTTGGTGCAGATACTGATGTTGTCTTTGGAAAGTTTGTTCCTACAACTGGCTATATCTAGCAAATTCACAAAGTCGAGGAGGACAAAGATCTCATCGACAATCAGATAGACCAGTCTCAGTCTCAATCTATGATCCAATCCGCTCCTCTTTGTGCGAGAACTGGCCTCCGACCAGCCTGTACTTTTCGCTTTGCAGGAACTCATCGACCTTCTCCATCGTCGCAAACTCCTTGTTCTGGCCCAGGAAGCGCGCCTTGTCGTTGATGAGTGGTTCTGCCTCCTTGAAGGCTTCATCCAGTTGCTTGGCCACGTCTGTTTTCCCAATATTAGTAGACAAGAAAGAGGGAAAGCGTACAAGATCGTCTTGAAGTTGACATGATGGGGGAAACTTACCAACGCTGCTGAACTCCCAGAGGTTAGCTTTCAGACCCACGGCCGCCTGCTGATGCTTTTGCAAGAAAGCCAGCCAAATCTGCACCGTTTCGGGATGCCCGTCTTTAATCTGTATAAGCCTTCGCCGGGTGATACGCTCGAAATTCTCTTGCGACTTCTTGTGGATGAAATTGGACTTGGGCACCGTCCAGCGCTCGGTGATTTTGGGCAGAGGGATGGGACCGTAAGCCGGGAGACCGAGGTAGTACGCAGCACGCAGCGCAAAGTCGCAGAATGACTCCAGTGGCCGCACACTGTACGAACGCAGCTGCAGGTCGCAGGACGGAACACCATACTCGGCTACGCGGCGCAAAGGCTGCAGATAGAAGGCTTGCACGTTGCGCGGCATGCGTCGAGGTTCTCCCTTCTCGGCACTTCCTTCGAGTCCTTCTGTACTCTTGCCTGATTCTTCAGCTTCGCCTACAGAGCTCTGCGGAAGCTCGGGTTTCATCTGTGCGCTGGATTGTGGGATCTGTGCATCCTCCACACCCGACCCTGCACCTTGGACTGCTTCATAAAAGGCCTCGTTCACCTTGGCCTCTGAGGCGAGATCCTCGAGGATGGAATCCATAGACATGCTGCTCGTGGGAGTTGAAGACGGTGGGGCGTTCGATTCAGACGAAGGAGCATCTGTGGTGGCCTGTTCCACGGCGTCTTTCACAGAAGGCTCCAGTGGTTCAGTCATCGATGCGACTGCTTCCGCCATGGGAGATTCAGGTATGACACTCTGTGATATGGCAGACTTCGACACGCCCTGCTGATCTTCCTTCGGAGTCGCATTGGCCACACTAGTTTTTCCCGCTTGAAGTTGTTGGAGATGGGCCATAAGTGCCGCTAGTTCCTCTGGAGAGGCGTTCGCGAACATCTCGAGACCTGGTGTCGGAGAACGAGAAGCAGGCTCCTTCTCAGCTGAATGTTCTGGAACCACAGTCTCCGATGCCAAAGGCTCTGCAACGTCCGCGCTAATAGATTCAGCCATGCCTGAGGGGTCCTTCTTGAAATTCGCAGCCTCTTGGGCCTCG
This sequence comes from Cryphonectria nitschkei, assembly GCA_006503525.1. Classification (NCBI taxonomy): domain Eukaryota; kingdom Fungi; phylum Ascomycota; class Sordariomycetes; order Diaporthales; family Cryphonectriaceae; genus Cryphonectria; species Cryphonectria nitschkei. The sequence goes on from LAZJ01000045.1 coordinate 192,736, forward strand.
AGCGCTGCTGCATGCGCCGCAGCACTCGCCTCCTCGGCCTCAAGCTGACGAACCACAGCTTCCGCGATGCCCGCTTGTATTTCCTCGTCCACAGTTTTGAGCCGCTGGAAGGCAGACCTCACGAAGAGGCCGTCGAGTCTCGGGATCGCGGGTTCGGATGCGATTGTGTTTGATGCATCGTGGCCTGGAACCTCGAAGCTTGTGGACACAACCGGCTCGGCCTCGGAATCTGCGTGTGGTGCTTGTACAGGCTCCGCAGATACCTCGCTAGCTTGATTCTCGACATCTTGCAATTCCTGAGGAGAGTTGTCGCTCGGTGTGGCGGCATCCTCTGGGGTCGGCTCATTCGATGCGGCTTGTGCAGAGTCGTCGAGCTTTGGTGTCTGGTCTGGGGGTCTACAAAGCGGTTAGCCCAGCCAACAATCTGTAATGACATGCCATGGGAGATTGAGCGAACATTGAGGTGTTATAACGGAGCTGGTAGCGGTACTGTGTTGCTCGAACGTAGTGAGGCGTCCGGGTCGGATGAGAGGGCACGATCTGCTGGACGCCGTCAGTTTTGACCCAATCTCGCGTCGAAGCATCATACATACCAGTCTCCTCTGCAAGAGGGCCCTTAACGGCCGTAATACTGGTGGCGCATTCATCTCTGCATGATCTCCTTGCAATAGAGGTTTTGAACGTCGAGGCGCGGGAGTCGAAGCTCTGAGAAATCTTGACGGGTCCAAGTCCTTATCGATAAGCACCACAACCTAATGTCGGATCAGGACAAACTTCTCAAGAGAAGAGTCTACAAGCATTTTCCAAGGGAATGAGTTCAAGTGTCACAGCAAGGATTTACAGGGCTTCGTTCTGAAGATATGGAATTTGACAAATTTTCATTCGAGAGTTCGCTGTGTCTCTTGTCTAGAGACGTATGCGCGAGCCAGCGCAGCGCTTTGTGAGTGCTGCAGGTGGTCTTTGACACGACCGACCACGAACAGATAAAACCACGCCAGGACGGCTTGTTTCTTTCAGTCGCGATCCCGGTCTAGCTGTATCTACATTGCTCCTCTCGGCATCGGAACAGTGGCTCCCTCGACACTGAACCATACATCAGTGGAGAAGCACACCTGGACCGGATCTTGGCCAAAAGTGGTCTCGCCTGCTCAACCAGAGGAGTGCGAGTGTCCTGTGATGAGCCTCCCGACGGTGGGAAAGTAGTATAGATCTTTCCAAGGGTGTGTAGGAAGACCTGTCGGTATGGGGACGCGTAGTCCTGTTGCCTTGCATCGGCATGGGTCTTGGTTTGTCAACTGTCCTCTCTGCTCCCTGCAGAGACGAAGTGATAGCTCAACCACGTTTCCGCCGCGCCATAAGCTTCTTGTAATGTCCCTTCTTTCCGCTCGTCTTCTTCTCCTGGATTTTTGCGTATCTTGTCTTGAACTTGCTGTTTGCCTCGCCGGAAGCCAAGACCTCCTCCACCAGTGTCTGTTTCCTCTCCTTGCGGTTGACGCGGGCGCTGTAGTACTCAGTGGGGCCTTCAATCATTGTTCCCATCTGGGAGTATTGAGGAAAAGGGACCTTGCGGTTGTCTTTCTTGAAATGCTTCTTCGGGTCCAGGACGCCTCTCAGCCGTAGAAGCTGAAACTCTCGCTTCACCTTGGGATCCTCGATCTTTGTGCGCGGCATGTAATTCCATTTGGCGCCAGCGTTGTCCGGAAGAGCCTACAGTCCCAGTCAGCAACCAAGCGGGACGACAGTGAGAATGATTGAGAAGGGGGATATGAGGTCCAGTCAGAGTAACTATGATCAAATGAAAATCATTGGTGTGCAGGATCTGCCCCCATAACGGGAGCTCGTCGCCGCGTCATACGTATTTGGGTTTTACTTTCATCATGAAGGAGATGGTGCCAGGGTGGTATGGATTGGACAAGTATAGCATACCTTCTTCTCCTTGGACTTGAGCTGCGGTACACGGAGTGTAAGCTCCTCAGACGGCTTCATGGCATCTTTACTAGCACTTCCGTCCCCAGCTTGGACAGCAGAAGCTCTTGTTGCGTCCGCAGCGAGGCTCTGCTGCTTGTTCTTGACCGCGACGGCGCTCGTCTCAGGAACCTGTCCAGCAAGCGAGCGCTCAGCAGCGCTTAAGAGCTGCTCGATCTGGTCATCTGTGAGATCAGGAACCGCCTCAGCCATGATTGTTGGCTGGTGTGGTGACTTTGGACAAGGGGCGAGATTCCAAAAAGGACAAAAAGGTTTGATGAAAAAGCAGCCTGGCGACCAGAACTTTTTTTTTTCTTAAGCATCAAGTTTAGGTGGGGGCTGACCGATGAACGACCGGGGTCGCACGCGGCGCTAGAACCTCCGTGCGACATGGTTGGGCTTGGCTACTTAGTCAGTAATTAGCTTGGCTGATTATGGAGGGGAGGCCCGGGAGGGGGGGGGGCGGTAGACACTTAGACTGGCTCTGCTCCGGTCACCAGCACCGTTTCTCTGCTATACTCTGCTATAGTCTACCATGACGGACACCTCGTTGATGGCTTTGGCATCTTGAGGGGCAGGATCCACCATGAAACTGGCCAACATGAAATTCTCGGTTTAGGGCTTTCATAAGTCTCTGAAGAGTTTCGCTTGTGATGAGCCAACAGGCAACAAGAAATGCCGTGTTCTATGTGACACAATCGCTGCTCCACCGGATGACCGTGAACAAGCCCGAGGAGCACCTCAACCCAATGAAGCTATCTTCGGGAGGAAAGCCTTGAGGTTTTGGGTTTCCCGTCCCTGGACCTTGAGCTGGCTCAGGATAGAATCCGAGGCATCCAATGTACTCGGAGGATCTCGATGTAGCCGTGTCTGCGCCACAAGGTAAGGGAGCCTGAAGGTCGATGTCGTGTGGCCGATGGCTAGAATCAGGTTCATATCGGGTTCGGCAGAAGCTGGGGCTGTGATGCGTGATGCCGTCTCTGGGAAATTGATGCCCAACCTTCAGCTTGGACAGTCTTGTACTGCATACCGCTCTTCATCTCCCCCTCTCTTCTTCTCTCTCTCGTCATCGTTTCCGGAATTTCCCTCCCAAAGATCATCTTGACCAACTTTTTAATTCATTTTCTGGTCATATTCCGTCACCTGACAGCACATCGTTGTTGGATGACGATCCTTGGAGAAAGCATATAAGACCATAGGCTCTTCCTGTCTAGCTACGTGGGTACATTTTTAAAGTAGTTATAGTACATACTGTTTCTACTAGCAGCTCCCACAACAACAATACAAGGAAGGGTCCACGGCACTTGGCGCCAGCTTCCCACGCTCATCCCCATCCCAAACCTTGTTCTGCCTTGCGGATCCTTTGTTGTGCCTATCACTACAGCCAGAGTACCGTACAGTACCGGAGCAGGTACCCCCTTTCCCAGACCCCAGCCAACCTCGGAGCTTTTTCCCACCTTCTGTTGGCAGGAGAAAAAGCTGACTGGCTCAATTGCGACACGGACCTGGCTCAGTGCCTTGCTCGTTCGTCCTCTCAGAACCCGACGAGGCTCAGATCCACCTCCACCATTCGCCCAAAACTGCTTCAACGCAAACCTGGCCCAGCCAATCACCTCAACGAATCCTCTCCAATCCATCGCCACGGTTCAAGTAAGGTGAGTTGTGACCCCTACACGCGCCCTATGGCGAAGCTCCCCGAGATCCGACGACGGCCAGAAGCTTGTCAGTCGAAGCTCCCCGCGCACACGCCCCAGCCCTGCTGGAAGTAAACAGAGAGTCGAGCCAAGCTCCACAGACCAGCCACCATGCGCGCATTCATGATGCTTCTTTTCTGCGCGATGATTACACCCGATGTGTACGCTGTACCAGACTGACAATTGTTCTGGGGGAATACAAGACTCGAAAGCCGATCCTCGCCGAGTCATCTGCTCTGTGCGATTCCACCCGCCCATCGCGTTCCGGCACGACAACGATCCTGTCGACAGCGCGCCAAATCTTGACTCCAGTCTCAATTGCCTTTGTTCTTGATTCCCATACAATCCTCTTGCCAGCATGGACCCTCAGAACCCCCAGCAGTCCCAGCAGCAGCAAGCAAACCGGCCCGTCTACGATACCAGCCACGGAGGACACTATGGTAAGCTACATGAGACCAGACCTCCATCTCTGTGGCCATCCATAAAAAAACTGACCGTGTGACATGCAACAGGCGCGAGCGCAGCGGTATATTTGCTCCCAGCCCAGCCCAGTCTTTCCATACAGATCGCGACGAGACCGCAGCCACTGACATCAGCGCCTTTCGATTCCTAGCTTTCGGCACAAGGATATGCGCCGGCAGAGTTGTACACAGGACCTTGGGCCAATGTCCACCAGGGACTGAACGGGCAGTATAAGGACATCCTGACGACTTACTGGCAGCAGACCATCAATCACCTTGAGAGCGACAACCACGATTACAAGTTACACCAGCTGCCCCTGGCGCGCATAAAGAAGGTGATGAAGGCCGATCCAGAGGTCAAGATGATCTCTGCAGAGGCGCCCATACTCTTCGCCAAAGGATGCGATATTTTCATTACTGAGCTCACCATGCGCGCCTGGATCCACGCTGAGGAGAACAAGCGTCGCACCCTGCAACGTAGCGACATCGCGTCGGCGCTCGCCAAGTCGGACATGTTCGACTTCCTCATCGACATCGTGCCCCGCGAAGAGGCCTCAACCCACTCCAAGAGGCAGGCCGGCACCACCTCAGGCTCGTCGCAACATGGCGTGCCCCAAGGCGTCCAGGGGCAGCCTGTCCAGGCCCCGAACCACCAGCACCCGATGGGCGCGACCGACTATGGCTTGCCGGGACACGCCCTGGGCACCGAGGCTGACTACCGCCAGTCTGCCATGTACGTCGGCCAGAACCCTGCCGGCCAGGCAGCGTACGGCCAGGCGCAGGCGCCCATGTACGGCGACATGCCGGCCATGTATGACTATAGCGCTATGCAGCAGCAGCAAGTAAGTTGATACTCTCGCCTTTCCAACACCCTTTCCCCCTGAGAAGTTCATTCGCCTAATTCGTTTTCTTCGCTGCATACATCGCAAATGCCGCCTCCTGAGGAATTCAATTCCTAGCTGCGGTCCAACTCCCAGCAGGTTTCACACCTCAGCAGGATCTTAGTTTCAAGTATGATCATTCATTTCCTAACCTCTCCGTTCTCTTGATAGAGCGCTTGAGAAAGATGCACGTGCCGGTTTCGTATCCGGCCAGAAACAGATCTCGTTCCCGGAGGGGACGACGACAACAGAACATTATCCGCCGGTCGCGATATTTGATATGGCGAGGACACCCGTGGAAATGGATCGGGGTGCGGGTGGGGTTTCGGCGTATAGTGGTGGGACCGGGGATGGACGGTTATTCCTATGATACTCCCATATCAATATTGTTCTTGCCGCGCGCCATTTACTTCTGATAGCAAATTGACCTTCTTTTGTCTTGGATATCTGTCTGCTCTCGTGCTACCCACAGCGTGAGGTACACAAATACATCCGCCAGTCGGACCTCGCAAGGAAACCTGACTCCGATGAAGATGTATGTACAATTCTTTACCCATGTGAACGCAGAGAGGTATTGACACCGGCCCGACAACAAGAACCCGCTCACGTGAGGCACAGGCGGCTGGTTGACAGCATGATTCGCTTTGAAAAAGACAGAGCGGAAAAGCAACAAACAATGACATCCCAACGCCGTCTCGTCCCAGCCAATAACAAGGGTTCCATAACGCCATGCGACAATTGGAAGCAGGCAGCAGCGAGTCTCCTCAGGTGTGGGAGGGGTCAAGGAAGATACCTCTCTCCCCCAAACCGCTCACCTCAGCCCGAACCTGCTCGAGAAGTTGGCCATGGTCGCAGCAGCACGGCTCGGCGCCTCGACAGTGTGCGTCAGTTTCTCCAACAGTATGGGCCCGTTCATGGCGTTGACCCTGCTATAGAGCTTGTTGCGGAGCGCCATGTCGTAGTACTCGTCGTGGTTTTCGATCTGCATCAGCGCGACGGTCTGCTCGAGCTCTTCGAGTGTATTCTGCAGCATCGCGGCATTCTCGAGCCCGGAGACGAACTCGACTAGGAAGCGGACGTCTTTGGCTATTGCAGCTACGCCGTTGGGGTTGATGGTTTTGACTTCGGGCAGGAGTGGTAAAGCGAGGATGCGCTCGGCAGCGTGGGACAAAGCGTCGAAGTAGATGAGTTCCTTGATCTCGCGTGGGAGGCCGAGAAGCGTGGAGTTCATAATGTTGGAGAGGTAGCGGGTGAGCGTTTGCATGTAGCTGGACGGCTCCTCAATAGGCGTCGTAGCCATCCAATCATACTCGGCTGTATCGATAAGATCATCAATCTTGGAGTTGACAAGCTCAAAGATTCTCTTTTCGGCCGTCTTCTTATTGCTCCTGAACTGCTCCGTGGCAGACAGGGTTACGGGACCGCCAGCGGATGTTGAGGACCGGGCTCTAATCAAGAGCTGCTCCAGCTCCTGGCAGGCGATCTCGAAGTGCTCTAGGTTGATTAGGATCTGTACGATCTGACCTAGATATTGGGAACTGAGCCGCTCCACGAGCGATTGACAGACTTTGCGGGTGAGCAACTCATCCAGTGACTATAACATCAAGTTAGCAATTGCGATGTTGAGGGGCAAGAAACAGTGATGCTGACCTTCCGCAATGTGTCATCAATGATATTGGGATGCTGAAAGTGGTCATCGGCAAAGAAGTAGAACTGGTTGAGGAAATTCCTAATGTCGATACAACACAGCGGGTACATCTGTGAAAATGGCAGGACGCAAGGGAATGTCAACTCCTCGACAGGCTTGTCATGCGAGAACCAGCTGACATTCACCACCTTCTCGTACTCCTCGGGGCTGTTGATGGCCATCGGCATATAGTCGTCTGTCGAAACTATCTCCTGGAAATCCTCGCTGAAACGGCGCTTCAGCAAGTCTGCATACGTGTCGAAGAGGGTGAGCAGGAAATTGTCCAGCATCGTGACAGAGTAGCCCCAGCCTTCCATGGTCTGAATAGACAGGGCGAAGACGGATTTGATCTTGAGCAAGACTTCAGCATTGTTGATGCCGCCCAAAGACCGGGATGTGAGGGCGATTGCAGAAGTACACATGGAATCCCACAGCTCATCCACCTCGACGCTGGATCGCAGCTGAGGCACCCGCTGCACTGTAGCCTTCTCGATGATAGCGAAACCAGCGATGCCCTCGAGTAGACTGTTCAAGGACGGCTCTTCTTCACCCTCGAGATGGATCGATGTCGGTATTAAAAGATCTTTCTGTTGCCGCCTCGTCGCCGCATAATCTGCGCGTAGCTTGTCGCTCTGTCCAAGAGCCTGGTGGATGTGCAAGCACTCAAAGAGGGGAGTAAAGTCTACCTCGAGTTCTTCGTTCGCAAGCACATCGAACTCCTCGTCCTCCTCAAACACAAGCTCGATCGCCGAGTTCAGCTTGAAGCTATTGAGCGTCTCATCCGCCTCGGTGCGTTCCTTATGTCTGGTTCTTCTCATCTCCGTATGGTAAAAGGCAACCTCTCCCAGGAACTGAGACGTCTCTCGGATGCGATACAGCCAGGTGTTCAAGTCCAACATCACAGCCTCCGCGATTGCCTTTTGCGAGGCCGGTATAGACTTTTGGATCATGTCCGCAAGCTGCTGCTGGGTAGCATATTTGTTTTGTATTATTGGCACCAGATGCTCATTCTGTAGATCCTCCAGCGACTTCAGCGCAGCGTAATACTGCTTCTTGCGAATCAGCTCGTGTGCCTGGTTGACGGCATGTAATATCTTCAGCGACTCCTTAAGCGCATCAGACGCGTCCGAGACATTTTGCCGGATGGCCCTCTTGTCAACGAGCTTCTGCTTCTGCTCCGCAAGCTCCTGGGTGCTGGACTGGATCGACTGGTTCAGCTCCAGGATCTCGCCCGTCAGGGAGACGGTGCCTTCGCGGACCTTCTGCAGTTGGTTGACAGAGTGCAGGAACTCCTCGTGCTTCGTCAGGCCAATATTTTCGATCTCGGCTTCGCGGTCTTCGGCGTAGTAGGTCAGACTCTGAACGAGAGAGTTTGTGCGATTGCTGACGCTCGCGTCCTTCAAAATGGGTATCAACTGATCGAGGAAGTCCGAGTCGGTCGAGGCGAGGATGACCTATAAGTGGCATTAGCAGACGGCTTGCGTAGGTAAGAAGACACAACGACTGACTTGGCCAACGGCAGAGCCGTAGTCGTCGTAGGCTTGTGACTTTCGTGGAGGCATTGTGGGTGTCGGATCAAGTGGAAGCAACTCAATCCTAGGCGGTTCCGACGACGGCCCTCACGGTCGAGGGATAGAGGACAGGGATGCGATCATAGGCTTGCAATGGATGCGCCAGAGATCGTAAAGATGGGAAGGCGGCAGAGCAGGGAGCCAGACTGGATAAATACAACAGTGATTGACAGTGCTGAGTATTCTTTGCGATCTTGCTAGTTATGATGCATAAGTCCAAGAGTCCAAACACAGTCCCATCTCATGATTGTGTCCTGAGACAATTCACCAGGAAATAGGCTGCATACTGCTATCCAGGCTACCAGGATATCAGGCCCTTTGAGTTGAGCACCAGGTTGTCTAGCCTAACACCTACCCTGCTGTTATAGTAGCCCCCCTGACCTGGTCCCAAGGTGATGCCAAGCTGGCATAGGACTCAGCAGCTGTTGCCAGCTGGCGGCAGCTGTGCTTAACGACATTGACAACATTGATTGCACCTTTCAATACATCTGTCACCATGAACATCTTCACTGAGTATGTTATCAACCTCTCTTGTTTTTTTATGAAAGAGACTTCACCCAATATACCAGACATACATTAAGTTTCCTGAAATTGAGCCTTCCACATAAAGAAACTTCGCCCTTGCTTCTACATCCATCCTGGATTTCCTTGTAGATTAGGATGCCGAGTGTCATGAGGGTCTAATGAGCCTCCTCCTGCCTTGGGGAAACGAGTTATATCAGTATTTATCCCTCTTGAGAATTCATAATTTGGGTGGTTTTTAGACTCGATAGTGATTATCCTTGAATGTTGCATACTGCAGTCAGACCACCCAGCTGTTCCTGCATACATCGTTCCCATCATGGCTTTTTGTATGCTTGGCTACTCTCCTGCTTGATGGTCTCAAGGAAATTCAATGCTGTGCTTCACCTGATGATTCTGTCACATTAAGCAATTACTTTTACTATGCTGTATTGGTTCAGTTCATGGGCATTTTTCCCAACCATACACCTGTCTGTGTTCTCTCTGTGCCTGATTGAATTGTTGGTTCCTTAGCGAGAGGCCAGTCTATCATCCACATGCTCATTGATGGTCATGTTGGCCCACCAGGGCTTGTTACTTAGCCAGCAAATCGGCAGGCTTATTAAACTGAGTGACAGCTTGTAGCCTTCCCTGAATCCTGGTATTTCATAAGCCTGCTGCACTATGGAAATCGCTACTGTGAACAAGACAACATGGTAAGGAGCTACTTTGTGAGTTTTCAACTGGTTACTGGTGATTTAGTGCAGCATTTGGGGGGGGGGGGGGGGTTGCAGAAGAAGTGACGTTTATCTAGTAGCAGGAGGTGGCTCCTTCTTCGCAAAATCTCAAGGCCACCCTAGCCCTCCTCTCCAACTTCCATTTGCACCTTCCTTCTTACCCAGGTAACAACCATCTGACCAAGGTAACACACACTTGCCAACAAATTTTGGATTGTCCAAAGATAATCTGATTCCTTTCCACTTGTGTTGGGACACACCCATTCGCAATCCTCTTCCAACACTTCCAACCTTCTCCTTTGAATACAACCTTCAAGTCTTCTACTCCCTTCTCCTCCTTCAGTCACGTCTTGTTGATATCTTCTTGGGTCTGTCATCTACCATTCTCCCAACCCCCTTCCATCACACCGCTAGATAATTACCTCCAACACTACAGACAGACCCCACCCCCAGAAATTTTCCACAGGCACATCCATAATTACCATTGACAAGTACATCTGGCAGCATCCTTCAGACTTGGACAGCACTCAGCAGTTACCACAACAGCCATTGCGGACATGGAACACCATCAAGACATGGCCTTCCACCCCTCCTCACCTCCAAGTGAGGGTGGTGCTGACTCCTTCAAGTATGAGGATACCCCTGATACACGTCTATCTTCCTTCTCCCCTCTCGAGGACTCGGCCAAGGCATCCCGCCTCCTCAATTCCTCCAGTCTCAGCAACAGAACCTCTTCTTCCCAGTCTGTCAATTCTGACAACCTAAACGACCGCAACGATGGAACATCCGCTCTCCACCGTATGGCCTCCATGGACTCCATTGCATCTGTCATTCGAGACAAGGACCCTTTCATCACTTCGCCCTCGGAGATGGCCCAGTCACAAACCAAGTTGTCCGCCACGGCTACGGCCTTCCGTCCTTTGTCTACAACTCCAGTCGTCGCTATCGGCTCCAACAACGCTTTGGACACTCCCAAGCCCCTTGGCCGCAATATTTCTTCTGGTGTCCCCGTCTTCTGCAGTCCCACTACCGGAGCGCGCGTCTACAACCACATTCCGCTAAGCTCAGTCATCAGCAAGGAGTTGAACATGTCTCGATCGGTGTCCATCACGTCTGCGACAGGGATTCTGACGTCCGATGCCATCAACGAATACCTACAAGTAAGTTCGAATGAAAGTACTCGAAGGTGACGAGATCTCTAACAGCGTCTATAGAAGCTCCAGACACTTGGAGGACCCTTCGAGCGGTACCCTGACATCTTTCCCTGTGGCAACGTCGCCTATCTTCGTCTCACGAATGTACGAGACTCGCCGCGGATCTTGAACGACAAGACAGTCAAGCCAAGATATTGGAAGATCGAGGCCATCTCGGCTCAAGAGATCAACAAGGTTCGTTCTCCTCTGATCGCCAACAATGTTCAGACATTGACTTTCAGCACTAGGGTACTGGTATCGGCCCTCTCGCAAACGAGAACGAGGGCTTACATAACCTTCTGGTCTACCCAATTGTTGATTTGAGCGATGAACAAATGAAGGACAAGATCAGCGAGCATTTCAAACACTGGAATGTCTTCGCTTTGGTCAAACAGCCTTTCGACCAACCTGAAATTATTCGGTGGATCATTGAGATGTCCGATTGTAATGCTACCTACGGATGCGCCTCCCAACTCTATACACGCGGATGGATGGCCGTAAGTCTCGACTCTGAAATTCTCGGTTGACATTGGCTGATGAACCCAGGTTGATGGCTTCTTCTTGCTGCTCCTGGCCCCTCTGTCTCTTGGCGGCCAAACAGCACCGCTCTTCAGCCTCAATGACTATGGTGTCTCCGGGCTGCGCAGCACCACAATGTCCGACCTGACAGCCCAGCTCGACAATATGTCTCTTCACCATTCTCGACATGCAGTACAGCGACAGGAGCCTTCCACTGTAGCTTCCGTTCACCTTGGAAGTCCTGTCCAATTGACTCAGTGGCCAGTTTCATGGAGCCTGGATTCACAAATGTCACACCTTGTCCGGCCAGCGTACCCAAACATCATGTCTCGCACTGTGACTCCTGCGTCCTCGAGTCTGGATCTGCGGGTCATGAGTCCCATGAGCCCTTCATTCCCTGTGATGCGATCGCCGTTCTCCTCACCTCTGTCCAAATCGATTTCCACACGCGTGAGCTTCCCGAGCCCAAGACTGAACCAGGGTGTCCAGCGCTCGGATCCTCGTCGACAGAATGCCACGCGCGTGAACCGCTCGCACTTCAGCCCGCCAGGTCCTCACCACAACCATGTCGATATCCAGAAGATCCAAGAGGGCATTGATGTGCGCACAACAATCATGCTTCGGAACATTCCAAACAAGGTTGACCAGGCCATGCTGAAGAATATTGTGGATGAGTCCAGCTGGGGCAAGTATGACTTCATGTATCTTAGAATCGACTTTGCAAACGACTGCAATGTTGGGTACGCCTTCATCAACTTCGTTGATCCGCTGGATATCATCGATTTCGTCAACGCGCGTGGAAACCAACGTTGGAACTGTTTCAAGAGCGACAAAATCGCCGAGATCTCCTATGCTACCATTCAGGGCAAGGACTGTCTCGTGCAGAAATTTCGCAACAGTTCTGTCATGCTGGAGGCTGCCCACTACCGGCCTAAGCTTTATTACACAACCAACGGCCCTACTCCCCAGATGGCTGGTCAGGAGGAACCTTTCCCCGAGCCTGACAACCATTCTAAGATGAAGCGGAGCTGTGAGAATGCCGAGCACGTTGGTAAGTACTGCCTCTTCCAAGATTGGACACTCACCTATTGCATTTCGCTGACATTTTGTCCATGAAAATATCAAGGTCTCTTCACTCCAAATGCTGGTCAGAACTTCCGCGAGGAGCAACGCCGCCGTCGGTCCCAGTACGACCGAGGCACTCGCCTCGCGGCCCTCGAAGAATGTGGCGAGGCCGGGCTGTTTGTTCACCCCGAACTTATTCGCTAGGTGCCATGCTGCCAAGCTACTGCTTGCATTTGAACATATTTTTGATTTCGATTATAAGGCAGCCTATCTCGAGTGAGCTTTACTAAGAGATAGGACCACCTGTCGACAGACAAGCAGCGTGAGCGCTGGGACCGAGACATCCGGTTAGCTTTTTTGCTATCTATGACAGCTTTCGCAAAATGTTTCAAGGAAGAAACAATGATTTTGCGTTGGCAGCAAGATTTTGAAATCGTCCATGTACAATGGCAGTCTTCGACGAGAGGACTCATTTTGCCACGGTACGGATTGGCAACTTCTCATCTCAACTATGACCTTTTCAACGGACCGCCACATGTCCGTAGAGTTCACAAACAACAGTTCTAGGAGTTACTTTGAGTGGACATCAGTCCGGACCTCGAAGTTGGAAGGATGATATCGCTAGCTTATATCCCCCCCCACTTTTCCTAGACTGGGAGTCCTCTTGGAGGCATCATAACACGAGTTTTGTTTTCAAGCTTTTTGTCCAGACAAAGTGACCAAAGTGACCGTACCGTAGAAGTCTCTGGTGTACACATAGGGAAAAACTAATATTCACGAACATTCCTGCCACAGGTCGACATGTGACAAGCCGAGTAGACATTGCAAAAGACGACAGAGAGCATAAAGGGGAGATATGTGGAAGGGTTCATCAATCCAGAAATTGAACATACATCATAATAATTATCTAGCTGGCGGGATCTAAAATGTTGTCATATCGGATCCTCTGGTAACGCCGGAAGAGGCTTCCGCGAGCTGCCGCCCCGTTCTGATAATGGCGACCTTGTCAGAGGCGGTTTGCTCGATTGCTGATCTTCTTCAGCGACGCCTTCTTCATCTTCATCTTCATCGCCATTGCAATGTTCGCCTTCCGGCAGGTCTTGCCGCCCGTCCGTCAGCGTCGATGCGCTGCTGCTCGAAGACTCCTCTCCCGGCGACGGGATGTCGGCTACCACTAGTTTCCTCTCCTGGTCTGGGGTGGGCAGCCTGCTGTCGCACCCGTCCGGCTCGTGGGTCACAATTGGATCGGTCGGCTCGTCGATCCGGATCGCGGGACCCCTTGTCAATGGGAAGGGTGATGTTACTGCGCTGTCATCATCATTCTCCTCATCACCGCTGAACACCCCTGACGTGGGCGTCATGGGCAGCATCTTCTCGGTGTAGGACGACGAGACGGCACGCGTGGGCGACGATGACGCCAAAGGCCCGCCTGACACGGCAGGGCCTGACACGGAGCGCTGGACGCTACCGGGATGCAAAGCCCTGCCACCGCGCTTCATGGACCCGACGCTCGCCCGACGCCCCTGTTGCGTGGGCGTGTTCTCGCGGCTCACTGATCTGGGCGAGCCAGGCGGCCAGCGGGGCGAAGCGAGGTAGCTGTTGAAGAAGTGCGATGTGGACGCCGCTGTCATCTGCCACTGCTCCCCGGCGCCGCTCCCGCCCAGAACGCCGCGGCTGAAGAGGACCAGCAGGAGGCAGCACAGCAGGAGGACGGACTGGAAGATGGCCATGCGCTTCTGGAAAACGACCTCGTCTGCCAGGAGGTTAAGTCGTGAGGAGAGCGCGATGATCTCGCGATCGCTCTGCTCCCGCTGCGTCTCGAGGGCGAGGACGGTGGACTGCCAGATCTGGTCATACTGTTGGCGGACGGAGCGCAGCTCAGACAAGACAGTGTTGTTGAGGTTGTTGAGGAAGGTGTCGACGCGGGAGATCTGGCGGCGCTCCATCTTCTGGAGGGCCTCCTGGAGAAATTTGGACTGGTCTTCGATGTATTGGAGGGAGAGGGTGGTGTTGGATTCGAGGAACTGAAGACGCTTTGAGATGGATTTGAAAAAGGACTCCTGAACGGTAGGGGAAGCATTGGCGGAGGAAGACGTGCCTGTTGCCGTCTTGTTCTGATTGCTGTGGGTAGGTTGTTTCGACGATGACTTGGACGAGGGCTCTCCGCCGAACCTGGAGCCTGGTGGTGGTGGCTTGGGCGTTGTTATTGATGATGATCTAACAGTCGGCTGAATGGATTGTGTCTTGTTTGTAGTGGCATCGGTACTTGCTGCAGTTTTCCCCGAGATCGAAGCGGTCGAAATACTTGCCGCCAAGTCGACAGACGTGGAGGAATCGCATTTCGTTCCTTCTGCAGCACTTGTCGAAGACACTGCTATGTTGGCTTGTGTTGCCGCCTCCTTGCCATCTTTGGTGCTCGGGATGGGCTCGACAGGAGGCCTGCTGCCGTTCGCAGCATGCGCTGGTGGTGATAGCGCGACGGTGTTTGTTGTTGTAGGCGTGCTGATACCACAGGTCTGGAGATACAGCTCATTGTACAGGGGAGCGTACCAGGGAGAGCACCCATAGTCGTCGATAGACGGGTTCGGCGAAGGTTGGGCTGATTGCTCATGCGCAGTATTTATGGCCTCTGGGTCTGCTGGTATAATATTTTCCCGTGGCAGCTCATGCTCCGGTGCAGCCTCCGCAGCGCTAGCTGTCTCGGCTGGTTCGTCGTCATCCATGCCGGCTTCGGCTTCCTTCCACGAGTCCAGCATCCGAGTGCCGTGCACACGTAGTAACGATACAGGGCAATAGTACTCGTTGCCGTAGTGCGACAGAAACTCGATGCGGATGTACTTGGCCCAGATCTTGGGATTGTCGATGAGAAATGCTTGTATGTCCCTGGAATTCCTTGCCTGAAACGTGCCGACATCCTTCCACTTTTCTACCTTGACAGGATATTTGTCGCTCACACTGATGCGAAAGCTGCGTATCATGCTGGAAAAGAACTCAAAGTTGGCCAGGACTACGGTGTCCACGAGGATATCCTCGCTGAGCTCGACGATGACAAACTTGTTGTCCTGGGAACACGTGAACAGCATGTAGGAGTCCTTGTTCTCCACCAAGATGGCTTTGGCGTTCTTGGCACCGGGGCTCGTCTTGAGGACGGTGGCGCCTCCGTCAAAAGACGAGTACGAGAATCTCTCTTTGCAGGTGATGCCGGCATCCTTGGGCCTGCGGTAGTGAGCCACGCCGTCGCCGTAGACCGCCGGCTCTGGGGTCTCTGCATTCGACGCGTCGATGGAGGCGCTGGCGCTCTTGACACCAACAGTAGCAGTCATCTCGGAAATCTTGCCGGAGAGGACGTCAAAGTCCAGGGCGATCTCACCGTCGTCACCCCAGCTGTCCAGCCCATCGCTAGGCCCAATCTCGGCACCGTCACGGCCTTCTTGGTATTTTTTCCCCTTCAGATCGGCTGGATCCTGGCCGGACTTTTGAAGCATCATAGCCTTCCACTCTTCAAAAGACATAAACGAGCTCGTAGCCAGGTCTTCCGAATCGTCGACCCCATCTTTGGCCCCATTGGTGTCGACTGGTACGTCTTCTTTCTTCTCTTCTCTTCCGCCCTGTGCCTGAAACGATTCAGCCTGCGCGGCGGTCTCTCTCGATGCGGCAAGCTGTGTCCTTGTCGTCGTCTCGGCCGATGTGACTGTGCTGGTGGTCGTGCTCGTCGTGGCATCCTGCAGGGTGGAGTTCGAGGAGGACCAGTTGGTCCGCAGGCACTGCTGCGGGAGGGTGTGCGTGATGTAGTTGATGGTCTTGGACTCGCACACTTCTGGAGAAGAGGCAGAAGAAGCAGTGACCTCTTGTGCCTGGCTGGCAAAGCCTTGCACGCCGAGCACCAGGGCCAGGAGGCCTGAGGATACGGATCGCATCGTGTGGCTCGGGTCTCAGGAGCACATTCGTCGTTGCCGCAGCCAATCCATAGTTGAGAGTAGTTCTGGGCTGCTGTGCCCGAGAATATCAAGACCAACGACAAATTCCGCTACTCGCCTCTTCTTTATCTCGGCGTCGAAAGGGCGGGCATGTAAATCTTGCGAGCTCTCGTCGCCGCAGGGAAGAAGAGATCGTCGACTCTCGGGGAGGCCGGTGCAGGGGCGGCCTGTTGCTTGTAATGTTGTAGCTACAGTGTTCAGGATATAATCAGGAACCTGAAAGCAGAACAAAGTAAGTCCATAGGCTCCTCAGGATGTTGCCTGGGAGGATAAACTGGCAGGTTGCCGGACCTCTGTGGTGGGGGTGAAGTGTGATAAAGTGACGACGTGTACTATGTGCCAAGAAGTATTCTCCAAATCGTCATCCTGCAGATTCAGTATCAGGGTCTGCAGTGTAGATTCCATGGCAGGGATGCCAAGTCACAGTACAGTGGTCAACTGCCGCCCGGAAAACAAAAAAAACCCCACCTCTCACTATTTCCTCGCCCCCACCACCACCCCTTGTCCCTCTTGTTCTTGGCCCCACAGGGACCAGTTCTAGGCCTAGGGTCCCTGGAGCTATAGGTGTACATAGCGCTAGGATACTGTCTTGACTCGTCTGGGCCACCATGGCGGTGCCACGTGCGATGAGCCAAAAGTTTGAATTCAGCATTTATTTGTCGCAAAGTACCTTGCTTGGGCTTTGCACCCTCAACAACCCGCCCCCCTCCCTCCTACCAGAGCAGACATCCATGGCATAGCAACACGTTTGCTCCCACAGCCCTCCGCTCACCGCCCGCCATGTCGACACAGAGGCTGACCTTCCTCTATCCCACGCTGTTCCTCCGCTCGGCGCCCTCGACCGCAGGAGGAGCACGCAGGAGCGCCAGCCGCTGTCACAGGGCTCGGCCGAGGAGGTGCCCCTCCTCCTCCTTTCCCCTCCTCCGCACGCCAGGTCCTCACCAGCATGCGGCCTTTGGCACCTCGAGCACCACAAACAAGGGCAGCTTTGGCCCGCGCGTGGGCAAGGGCATAGAGCCCAAACCCCTGGGCGACGTGCAGTCCGCACCAGCGCTGGAGTCACAGATGGAGGACGGCGGCGTCATCCCGCTGCCTCCTCCTGACGCGAGGGACAGCACCGCCGAGCAGCGCAAGAAAGCCGCCAAGGCCCTCGACCCGGCCGCCGACGCCCTCAAAGAGACCCTCAGCTCGCCAGGCGTGTCCTCGTCCGAGAGGAGGAACAACAGCAAGGAAGAGCAAGAGACCAGCAAGGGCGACCAGGCCACAGCGACCGGGGCTAGCCAGGACGACGACGGCGCGCCCAAGAAGAAGCGCGCCACGGGGCCCATGGACGCCGTTCTACACATGCCCCCGCCCGAGTCCGTGGCCGCGGAGGACAAGCCGCCGCACCTCACGCCGGCGCCGTACGTGCACCACTTTGACAGCTACTCGCTGGTGAAACAGCTCGAGCAGAACGGGTACACGCAGGTGCAGGCCATCACCGCCATGAAGGCCGTGCGCGCCCTGCTCGCCCAGAACCTGGACGTCGCACAGGGCGGCCTGATCTCCAAGAGCGACGTCGAGAACGAGACGTACCTGTTCCGCGCCGCGTGCGCCGAGCTGTCCACCGAGGTGAAGAACAACAGGCGCATCGCCGACGAGGCGCTCAGGCAGCAGAGGACCGTCCTGCAGCACGAGGTCGACAACACCACCCAGGTCATGAACCAGGAGCTGCTCACGCTCAACGATAATGTCAGGGGCATGTTCAATGATCGCAAGATGGCCGTGAGGGAGGAGCAGAAGAAGGCTGAGGGTGCTGTAGGTTCATTCCTGCATTTTTATCTTCTCTTCTTTCCTTTTCTTTTCTTTCCCTCCCCCCTCTGATGAACGTCGTCACCTTGTACGATGAGCCTTATATACTAACGTGCGCGCACAGATCCAACAAATAGCCTACAAGATCAGCGTGACGTTAAACAGCGACTCCAAATCTGAGATCGAGGCCGTCCGGTGGGTGGTGACACGCCGCGCAGTGGCCGGTATCATCTTCATGGTGATCTTTTCCCTCGCCGTTCTGCGGTACAGCAGCTATATCTCACATGAGAACCAGAGGGAGGCGCAGAAGGAGAAAGAGGAGATCGAGGTCGTCAGGAAGAGCGGGGGCAAGATAGATAGAGCCCTCGGCCCCGACGCCGCGGAGATTTTGGCAGCAAATTAGAGCTTTGTATATGTATTATATCTATACACAGATACCCTGTCCAATAGCATACAGTTTACCTATTCTCCCCTTCTTCATCCTGATGATAGCCTGAAAGTCCCATGGAATAATACATGTGCATCATAGGCAGTACTTTCAACACAAGCCCCGGTGTGCGTGTCTGTGTCAATCCCCTTAAAATCTGATCATTTCTTCTCATTCCGACGTTATCTATATCTATATTTCAACCATGATAGCATGTCTTGTCTCGCAGGTAGCACATATCGGTTCTGGCTCAAAGAGCTGCCGCATTAGATTCCAAAATTCATCTTGAGCGCAATCGTCGGCTGCCCGCTGTCCGCGTCGGCATCCTTGTTCACGTTTTCGCTCTGCCGTCCACTCTTGATCACCTCTTCCATGAACGCCTTCTGGCCCTCGCTGAGTCCCGCCACGACGCCTCTGAAGCTCGCTTGGTCCGCCGACGCCAACTCCAACAGCCGCGCGCTGGTCTCGCGATAAATATTCATCCCTTCAGCGCCGCCAGAGCTCCCTTCACTCGCAGCGCGGGAGAGCAAGGTGGGCATGACGAGGGACATGGCAATGGCTTGATGGTCTTTCGATACGGCGGCGACGTATTGAGTAAGCGTGTGGGCGACAAGAGAGCGCGCCTGTTCGGGGTCCTCGGGCTCAGTGTTGGTTACGAAAGTGATAAGACGCGGGAGGAGAAAGCGCGCGATTGTCTCGTCGGCCACAGTGGGTTTGGACTGCAAGAACAGCGAGCGAACGCAGTTGGTGGCGATTTTGGCGGTCTACACATGGGTTAGCATCAATATTATACGAGGCACGGCTGCAATGAAAAATGAGCGTACCATGCGATCCGAGAGGCAGTCGACCAATTCCTCAAGGAACTTGGTCACTATGGGATCGTTGGCAGTGAGGTGGTTCTGCCCGCCTGTGAAAAGGATCGTGATGGCCAGAAGGCTGTTCTTGACGTTTTGGAGGTCGGTCGGCTTTTCCCGCTTCTGCCCATGCAGACAGATGGAGAGGAAGCGTCTGAGGCAGCCCTGTAGCTGCACATCCATCGGCCCGCTGTTGCCTTCCCTCGGTCCAGCCATGGTTGCAATGAACCGCTTGAGAGTCGGCAGCGCCTGTGGCACGATGACTTCTTGGCAAGATGGTGTAGCAAGAATGGTGGCGAATATGTGGATAATACATGCATGCAGGTCCGTCTTGATGACTGCTGGAAAGACCTCTGCCGCATCGACCAGGCTATTCAATGATGTCCGAACGAGGAGAATCGCTTCCTCCGTCAGGATGTGCCGGACAGGCTGGTTTGCCTCTGTAAGATTTGGCAGAAGCCCAGCTAGGACCAGCACGATGATTCTCGTGAGCTCGAACAGCTGATCCACATCCTCAGACAGCTCCCCATTGTCAGGCTCTGTGGACTTCCTGGCAGCGGGGTGTTCGACGCAGAGTGCCCTGGCAATGTCCACGATGACGCCTTGGACGTCGAGACCCTCTGTCAGGACAAGACGGTCTAGTAGGTCCATGCTCTCGGCGAAGACCGCTTCTCTATAGATTGCATGACCAGAAACACTCGGGTGCAAGATCTTCTTGAGAGCCTGTAGGATCTCAAGTGTCTGCTCATTGCTGGCGAGAGAGTCCGCCTGACCTGGTTTTGCGGCAAGGGCCTCGAAGGCGATGCCGAAGAGGACGAAGAAGAAGGCCAAGGGCTCATCCCGATAGTTGATGGAGCCCTTAGAGTGGCCATTCGGAGTAGTCCCCGAATTCTCTTTCCCGTCCAGAGCATCAAAGACAAATTCGCTGTCTTGTCCGATCAAGCTAGCAATGGCATCGACGAGTTTGAGCCAGGAGTCCTGGTAGAATTTAAGGAGTGTCTCACGGTTGAGCGCCGCGTAGATGGTGTCCAGACTGCCGGACAGTGATGGCGGCCCCAGCGTCATAGTGATGTCCGGCTCAAATCTCAATTGCGCGAAATCCCTGAGAGACTCGAGCCAGAGTGGGGTGAGCTTGCCAATGTATGGCTTCAGGACGTCCAGCAGATACGCTTGCTCAGTGCTCGCGACCTGCAGTTCGGCCCAGGCCGAAAAGACTGCCATCTTGACCATGACCTGTGCGTTGGAGCTCAGGCCCTTTAGATCACCAATGCCCGCGTTGTCATTCTGTGTCGAGAAGTTCTCTAGAGCTGTCACGAGTGTCTTGAGAATCCTGCCCATACGGTCGACGTCTGTGACAATACCTGTGGCGATGAACGCGGCACACACATTGACAGCCTCTGAAGCCAGCTCAGGCGAGGAGTCAGCAGCAAAGGCAGGTGTGAGAGCCGAGCTGATCTGAGCCTGGTACTGCTCGAGCAGCATGGCCTCGTCAAAATCCGGATCAGGAGTCTTGCCGAACATCTTCAGAACGGCCCCGATGATCTTTAGACCCCATATCCGCTGCTCCAGAACGCCGGAAGTTGAAGCAGAGAAGGCCATGCGCACGACGTCTGCGACCCTGGTCTGAAGCGCGAGTCGAGCTGGAGATTCGCCGTTCGACATGACGTCTTTGTTGACAAGAGTGAAAATCTCGTACAAGAGACTCATGGAGAATGCAATGACCTGCCACCGAAGAGGCTCAACGTCAGAGCCCGATCCACCTTCCTTCTCGTCCTTGGCCACTCCTCCAGCGGCTGCGAAACCAGCGACCTCTTCATCTTGAAGATCCACCACAGCAGCAGTTTTCTTTGGTCCATTGTCAACATCGGCGACTACCTTGGGCCTCGTCATCTTCAAGACCGCTTGGAACCTCTGTAGCCACTCCGCGGTGTCCGTCAGGCACGTCTGACGCATCCAGTTCTGTATGATGTTGCAGATACCCTCGTGCTCCGGATTCCTGTCGAGTGCGAGCCACAGATCTTCTTCGAGACCTGGGTCAGCAGCTTCGATGACATCGTAGGAATTCCTCTTCATGATGTTGTACAAGCCATCGATAGCCACATCCCGAAGTGTTGGGTGGTCCGACTTGAGATACTTCTGCAGCAGCTTGACGTAGTCGGCGAAGTTCATGTGTCCTGGCGCGTATAGTGACAGATGTTCTAGACAGTCTAGGCTGGCTTTTTGCACCTGCATGTCATCTTCTGCCTGGAAGTATCCGACAAGAGTGAAAATCAACTCCCTAGACTTCGTAATGTCTTGTAGATCCGGCCCGAGGACGTTGATTAGTGAGTCTACACACCGCGCTACGCTGGCGGTGGTGGAGAGCTCCAGCTCCAAATTCATCGAGACAGCAGAGGCGATCTCCGAGTTGTGAATATCAGACGTGTAGAGCTGAGCGAGCATTCCCAGCGTGCCTGAGACGTACTGAGAGAACCCTAGACCTGCAGCGTCAGCAGCGCGCGCCAACGCCTCCAACGCCCAGAAATGCACGGTCGGATGCGGGTCGTTGCAAAGAGACATGAGGATGCCGAGGGTGGTCTTGAGGTGATATCCGGCAGCCATGCCGCCAACCTTTGCCTGAATGCATCCCAATGCCATGGCACACCCTGCTCTTGCACTCGGCTCCCTGTTAACGACGATGGTATCGACAAGGAATTTGATTTCGGAATTCGTGAAGGCATTGCCACAGGCGTTGCACATGCGAGCGATAGCTGCGTATCCCAGGCTACGGACGTACTGATCCGTGTCCAGTACAAAACCCCTGATCATGTCCTGGAATAGCTTCTCGACTTGCATGTTGGTGATATCGCCGGAAGGCGACTGCGTCTCTTTGACGGCAACCTTCAAAGTGGATAGACAAGCAGCAGCGACGTTGACAGTGATGGCAGCTTTCCGCGCGTTGTCGCGCTCGAGGGTGCCGGCTGCCATGAATGTGGCGATTTGCTCCAGAATACTCTCTTGCACCTTGTTTGGGGTGAGCGGGAAGGCAAATGCGAACAATTGTATAGCCATGTTCACGACCTCGGTCGCAGGTGGATCAGATGAGCAGCTGAACGCATCTCGGCCGCCGATGTAGAGTGTCGAAGCATCGTGTTCCAGGGCTCCACAGACAGGAGACAACATGACATTCTCCATCGTGTCCTCGGGGCTGCTATCCTGAGTCAAGGACGGTTCGATGGAGCTCTCATGCTGCCCGGGCAATTCCTTGATCCTGAAGCCCGACACAATGCCGGTGACCCCAAAGCCTGAATTGTCGTCAACATCCCAGATTGTGTCGAAAGTACCGGCCGAGTTCGCGATGGCCGCGCTCAAAGAGCTCGGCGAGTAATTGTCAGGATCGGCGAATAGGGAGATTGCCAGGGTGAGCAAGTTTGACTGGAGCAGCGCTTCACTACCGCCAGCTGGGCTCGTGTTCACAAGCTTGATGTAGCATTGCATCACACGGCGCTGCACCATCATCTCGATATCCTGCAGCTGGAGTGCCGGAGCGAGTCGCTCGGCGATGTCATCTGATATCTTCTTCTTGGGAAGAGTCTTCAAGAAGGCAGTCGTGCTTTGCAGCATGGTTGCAATTCTTTTCGACACATCAACAGTCAGTAGGCGACTGTTGAATTCGAGAAAGGCTAGGATCGACCCGAGCGCGCAGTCTCGGACATGCGCCAGGAATGACGCTTCCAGGTAATTCCTAGCCGCGGTATTGTCTTTGGCAAGAGGCTTGGGCAGGGCATTCTTCCAAAGCAGCAAAAGCTGAGAAAGATGGATCTTGACAAAGTTCGGGCCAAGTGACATGAGCCCTCCAATCAGTGTCCACGCGACCTGAATCTGTGTGCTGGCCACGCGGAGTTCCAGCTTTCCACTAGATTTCAGCAGGTTTGTTGCCATTGTGAGGACCCGGCTGTTAATGTCGACAGAGCCGTACAAGGGTCGTGATGGGCTTGCACTCAGCGTGGCAGCTAAGCCATGAGCAAAGCCGACGCACTTGCGGGTAGAATTGCGACCCGTTCCGAGTACGCTCAGCTCTCTACTCAGGCTGTTCATGCATACGGACAGGCAGGACAAGAGCTGCTGAGGACAACTGAGCACAAAAGTCTTGAGACATGCCGATGTGTACACTTGGACAGTATAACTGGGATGCTGGAGAACCTGCAACAGTCCTTCTCTTGCTGCCTCCGCGAATGCATTGGAGGCAGACCCAAGAGAGACCATTAGGGAGCCTAGTGCGCCCATGGCGGCGATCAGCATGTTCTTGGTTGGTTCGGGTCGTTCCTTGAGCGCTTGAGGGTAGTTCTTCAGAACGTCATTGATGAGAACTTTAGCCGCATGAGACTGCCCCGTCTCACCGAGTATCTTCTTGCCGATGACGTCCTGAAGCAACGTGTCGACTATGCGACGGGTTATCAGAAGGCGGTAACGATTATTCGTGATGTTTGGGTTTCCAAGCAGCTCGAGAGTCAGGTTCTCCACAACCTTCAGATAATTCGTCTCGACCGTCTTCTCCCCGAGACGTTGCAGGAGTGTCGAATAGCAAACACCAATGGCAGATCTGGCCTTGTTGGACGTTCCCAGCTTGCCATACTGATAGGAGAGCACCCTTAGGATGTCTGCGAAAGACAGGGAAAGGTCCAGCGTCCTCTTCATGAAAGCTGGGCTCTCAGGTCGTGATGGTATGTCGTCGTCGTCGCCCAGCACACCCGGCGGCATCGATTGGCGCATTGGCGTTTTGGGGGTCTTGGGTGTTTTTAACTTGGGCTTCTTGCCAGCCGTAGGACTCGAGATGCTATCTCCCATCGCGGCCTCCGAGTAACCCCTGACAAGTGCCTCGGCCAGGCACTCGGCAGCTGCACGCCGGGCCTGGGAGGAGCTGTACTCAAATGCCTTGAATGTAGCCGTCTGAATCTTATCGAAGTCGCTCGAGTTCTTGAAGTAGTTTGTGTGCCTCAACAGCGACCGCAAGCACCGACAAGCCGCGACAACCACCAACGCGCCCTTGTCGCTGGAGGCATGGCTCCGGCCTTGCTTCCAGATGTCCCTGGCAATGCTGTCGTCCAGCATCTGCCCCACCATCCGCACGATCTTGCCCAGGGCCATGAAGCACGCGGCGCGCAGGCCGGCGTGGTTCGACGAGCTCTTGAGAAGCTTCACCAGCACCGTGCAGGCTAGCTGATGGTAGCTGATAGCACTGTCGCCCGCAGCGCCGAAGACATCGCCCAGGCACACGACAGCAGCATGTCTCGCACGAGACTCTCCCTCAGCCTTGGACTTGCCGGCTGTTATGATGGCCACGAGGTCATTGATCGTCTCGAGCAGAAGCTTCCGGTCACCATCGCCGAAGATATGCGCAACGCACCGGCCCAGGCTGTTCCGCACCACGCGCGAGGGTGCGGGTGTGGGAAGGTTGATGATCTGGAAGATCTCGCGTTTCAAGTAGAACTGCTGGGCGGTGCAGTCGTCTGCAGAGAGGGAGAGGACATGTTTAGACAAGGTAGACACAAAGTTGAGAAGGAAGAGGTCCTGCTGTTCGGCGGGGAGAGACTGTAACTTGGGCAGGTCGAGTTCCGGAGTCGAGGTCGCTCGAGGATGGGGAGTCGGTGGCAGAGGGGCAGGTGCATTCTCGGTGCCGGAACCAGATGTGCTGGGAGGCGCTGGCGGTGATCCAGAAGACATCTTTGCGTCTGTTTTGGGGGAGGAAATATTCTTTGGGATCTCAATGCTGTGTGCTCTCCACCGGCAGACCAGTCTGTCTTGTGTCTGCTCAGCGTGGGAAGAGCATGAGGAGGTGGAGGAGATGTTGAGGACTCGGTCCCCAGCTTCCAGCTGTCCGCAGCAGTGCTACCCTTGACACATGTCACTGCGGCTCCCCTGCACCCCTGGTTCTAGCGGCTCGACCCTGGCCAATTGATGGCCAACTGAGCATTTGGTTGGCAACGGCAGGTTCCACAGTTGCGGCATCGAGAAATTTACAGTAGTCATTTACCCTTGCTGCACCTGCAATATTTCTTGGGATTTTCATAGTCGCTCGACGGACGCACTAACGCACTTCCAAAGCAGAACGAGCTCCTCTTCAATACTGCCTGAATATCACAACCCCAGTTGCCCCCCTCTCACCCCTAGTCCAAAGCCAATGGCCATGGTCTCAAGAAATCTGAGCGCCCTGCTTCGTCGGCCTGTCCGGTCTGGAGCAGTATGCTCGAGGTGCCGTCGTACCTTTGCGACGAGTCATCTGCTACAATCAGGCCATAATAAATGGTCCAAGATAAAACATCAGAAGGGAAGACAGGATCACATCAAGACCGTTGAGCGAACACAACACGTCCAAGCAATAACATTATACTCAAGACTATACGGCCCCGACCCTAACACGAACTCCTCTCTCGCGAATGCCATTGCTATTGCGAAAAAGGTAATGATAAACTCCACCGCTGATCTTCAATTTCATGTCCTTACGTCGAAACTTCTTCTAGTCTGCAACCCCAAAGAATGTGATTGAGCAAGCAGTGGCAAGGGGCCAAGGTCGCTCTTTGACCGGTGTCGCCCTAGAGAGCATGAAATTTGAGGTGATGATGCCACCATCAGCTGCATTCATACTCGATGTCGAGACAGACAGCAAACTTCGTGTACTGCAAGATCTTGGTGTTATCATACGCAAGCACAAGGGTCGGACGACCGCCACCGATTATTTCTTCAGCCGGCGTGGACGAGTAGTATTCGAGAGACACGAGAAGCTTGGGCCGGACGATGTTTTGGAGGCGGCCATAGAATTTGGTGCTGAAGATCTCGAAACTGATGAAGAAGAGAACATTGTAGTGTGGTGTCAGCCCACACAAACAATGCAGATCGCGCAAGGCGTCTCCAAGAAGTTTGGCTTCAAGATCCTGAGTTCGGATATCATTTGGCAGCCAAATGAGGACACGCGGTCGATTGTCAATTCAACCGAGGATGTGCAATTGTTGTCAGACTTCGTTGCTGCAGTATCGGAGATGCCAGAGGTCCAAGCGATATATTGCAACGCTTCGAGGGGAGAGGATGTACCGGAGGAGGAGTGGGCTGCCCTGGAGGACAATTTCGACGCGTAGATGCGGCCTCATAGTCATAAAAGATCAAAAGACCATCTCCATGAGATATAAGTTGTCTCCAAGTGACAACCACTGGCAGCTCTATCCCATAAGCTTTTGTCACCGTCCTGGCATCATGCCACCTTTCTCGTGAAAGCTTCCATGCGTGTCAATAATCCTCGGGAATTCGATCGGATGACCAAAATGTCGGACTCGGACGTATTGGATGAGTCGGAGGGGGGGAAGGGGCATAGGAGACGATGAGGCCTTGAAAGAGATGCGTGTCCAACTTTTCAAGCTGCTGTTTCTTCTCACTGCCTCTGTAAATTTGGCGCGAAACACCCTACTCCTCCTGATCCTGCATAGGCGCCGGGTTCTCCGCCTGCCGTCGAGCCTCCTCTGCGAGCCTCCTATCCCTTATATACAGTCTCCTAGCTCTTAACCTCTCCAGTTCGGCCTTGATCTCGTCCCTCTCGGTCGGTACCTTATTCGCTTCTTCAGGTTTGGGCCAAAAGTCCGGCACAGCGAAGCGCTCGTCGAGGTTCGTACCGAAGTATCCCATGAAGGCAATCGGGAAGAACAGATACATTCCGAACTGCAGACGCACAGGTTAGTTGAGACTGAGGTTGACGCATTTTTGGGATTCTAGGTGTCTAAGGTCTGGGGGGGGAGCATGCCTTGAAAAATTCGAGGTTGAAACCAGCCATCTTGACAGTGTCTGCCTCAAAATCGTGATTGAATCTGGGTTCGACTCTAAACTTCAATGGATTCCGAACACCAAAGCCCATCAGAGTTCTGCGCAACTGGTGTGGTTTCTCGAGGATCAATTCACGAGAGAACGACGTGATCTGCTGCTCATTGTCCAAACTAGTCGAGCTTCTTAGTGGAGGGTGGGGTGCTCTTACATAAGCAGCCCAGCCTCTCAGAAGGCAGCAGATGACAAGCAGGGTGTCGACAGCACTGCTGCTCAGGTTCAACTAAAATGTCAGGCTTTGAATTGCAAGGGAAGTTCTTTGAACCAGGGGTATCTCGATGCCATTTTTTACCAGTACTTTCTCCATGCACCTATTTGCAAGATTTTGTTACCCTCCATGCCGCCAATCCCCTCCGCCCAATGACCCTTTTCAAAGTGTTCCAAACGCCATCCTCCGCGAAATCCATGTCATCCAGGTTCAAGTGATGCCTATGCCTCCACACTTCCCGAAACCGAAGACCATCCAGTCCTTTGTTCTTCAAGTAAGGATCGAGCCATGTAGCAGATGTCGGCGCGATTAGGTAGGTCCCATCCTTTTCCTTCAGATACTCCTTGTTCCGGCGGTCCGCTGGCGTGTCGCACGTTGCGATCTTGTCCAGCTCGGCGTAGAGCTCCTCGCCAGGGATGCCCATCACGTCGCGCGTTTCAAGCACCTCAGCCTTGCCGTCAAGTAACCAGATCGGCGGCATATATGTCTTCCACCAAATCGCTCTGGTTGCATCGGGCTGTTGGCTCATGAATACTTGACCTGAAACGATGCCGCCTTGATGGTATATACCCATCAATGTGCCGAAAATCAAGTTGAATATGATCCATGCCCCAACCCAGAGCCGCAAGACTTTCCTCTGCTGCGGCAGTCGAACAGATGAGAGGATCAAGGGGACTGTAGGCAGCAGAAAACGAGCTTCTTGATGCTGAAATATGGACAATACGGATATTCCCGAGATCGCCGAGTACAATCTCAACGACAGATGTGGGCGCGTGAATAGTAGAATGGCAGCGGGCCCAATCAGCTGCGGAAGATTAAAAAGGATATGTTGATACCAGGGGTGCAGTCCATGCTGCGCCAGGTTCGAAGGAGAAATGTTGTACATCAGGTTGTTGAGAGGCGTAATGACGGGGTGCCGGAACAAATCATTCCATGAGATCTGATCGGGCGAGTAGAAAGCCGTATCAAGAGCGATCGCTACAAATGCCGTGGAGAGAGCTGAGAGCGCTGTGACTGTAAATGCGAGTGGTCTGGTGCCAAAGTCAGCCTACACTCGAGTAACGATCTAGATGTGGCCTCGTCACGTACGACTTCCAATAATAAGGAATCAGACGCAAGCCTGGTATAAGTAGAAACGCTGGAAACGTGATGCGGTTGAAGAATCCGAACACGACCATAGCGCCAAGGACGGCAGGCGCCAGGAGAGGAGTCTGGTGCTACATATTGTCAGCCGTTGTCAACCCTGAAGAGGAGGAGTGTTCATACTGTGTTGACTGGGACCGCGATGGTCCTCTCAATCAAGACCAGACTCCACGCAACAACCAAGGTCTCGATTGCGTTCGAAAAGGTATGTGTTTGGTATGTCCAGGTGACATATGAAGAGGCAACAAGGAGGACGGCAACTCGACGGTGTCGTGGTGACTGGACCAGTTCGTGTATCGCCCAGTCCTCGAGGACAAAGCTAAGAATGAACATAAGGGCACGCAATGTCCAGAAGACCGCGATCGGAGGAACTTCGCCATCATTGCCGTTTCCCATCCATAGCCACTGCAGCAGAAGCATAGGTAGGCCATAGATTGGCCAAAGCGGGAAGACACTTCGAATGGGATCGTCGCTCGTGAATTCCCAGGTAAGCCGGACGGGGTATTTGAAGATCTTGCCTGGAATAAAGCATGACAATTAGCACGTTTCACATTTATCGACGAGGGAACAGCGTCGCCTGCAAAGGAGAGGTCACACATTTCCGAGTGGCATCCAGATCGCAGCTACAACGCGCGAAAGCCGTAGCGCCGGAATGGGGACGGAGGAGGGCCTTACCTGCAATGACTTCGGGGCCTTGGAAGTTCTCGTCAGGATGGAGGTAGCTCGGGGACAAGGCGAACCAGAGACGGACGACGATCAGCAGCAAATATGTGCGCCGGTACATGTTGATGCCGCTTTCTTCCTATGGACAGCAGCTTAAGCATCGGCGAGGCCTTATCTCCGCTTGCAATGAGGCTTTCTCGACCGTTGGCAAGCCAGGTGCATACGGCATATTCAACGGACAGTTAACGGTATGGTGAGGGATA
This sequence comes from Cryphonectria nitschkei, assembly GCA_006503525.1. NCBI lineage: Eukaryota > Fungi > Ascomycota > Sordariomycetes > Diaporthales > Cryphonectriaceae > Cryphonectria > Cryphonectria nitschkei. The sequence continues at coordinate 222,181 of LAZJ01000045.1, forward strand.
AAATTAAAGAATGCAAACAATGTGACCGCCCAGGCAAAAGGCTTCCCTTATGAAATTTGCACGTCCAGAGCAAGAGTTGAATCGTCTGACTCCGGCGGGTGTACTCGAAAACGTCAGGAGCTCAGAAGACGAAGGCCACATGGCTGGACGCAGAGATGATAGGGTTGGAATTTAGGACAGGGATTGCCATGGAATGCTCTGGAGCACCCACATCCTGTGGCCGTTCACAGTAGTGCCCCTGAGGGGTGGCAGGGTGGGTAGCCAGGGGCCCTGAAGCCTGCTAGGGTGTGCTATGATAGAGTGTGCCGAGCCTGGCGGGGCCCCTGGCCTTCACAACATTGACAGTTCCACGCTACGGCCCAGGCCCTGGGCCCGCCAGACAAGACCCTCCAAAATGTACCGCGTTCTAGCGCGATGCGCGGTTGCACTCTGTAAAGTCCCAGATCCGCCCCGGGACAATTTAGACGTAGTGACATGCAGGTGGAGGCCAGCAAGGAGGATCCATTTGCAGAGATCGACCTCGGAGACCAAGGGAAGCAAGCCTCCACAAGGCTATTGAAACCCTGGCTTCTCTTGGTGACCTTAAACCCCATCCATATGTTTGAGGCTGCTGTTGCGTAGACCTCAATAGGTAGAAATATCTTTGGCGTGTATCGCTCGAAGTCTGCCAGCAGACCAATTGGCTGTATGTATTTTTGGAGCCAATACACATCCCCTATCATATGCACCTGCATACCATAGCTTTACATCAAACGGGGGACTTCTTAATGGCTTCTCTGCTGCATCCTATACTACCACATGTAGAACACCCAGATTTTCAACCTATTTCCGTGACATTCTGCTTAGGTAAGACATGGGTGCTTCCTTCTAGATATACAAGACTTAACTGTGAAACCCACATGCATTTATTTAAAGATCTCTTGCTTACCTGATTAAGCCATTACCTCGTTTGCAGCTGTCTTTTCTTCCTTTCCACACTGTGATTCAAGGCATCTAGTGCAGGTTTGGTCAGCTTACCTAGCGCAGGCCACCCAACTGCTCCAGCTTATTGTTCCTTACTTACCAACATCCTACCACTGGACGGTTTCTCAGCAACTCAAAATCTCGACCTCATTCCCACCAACGTCTCCTTCTTCCTAGACATCTTTTGTCAAGAACAAACATCAACAAAAGCTGAGCTGACCAGACAGTGAATAATTCTATCTTGGTCTACTCAAACAAGACGAGGTAAGTTAATCTTCTACTTGAACAGTCTCGTCTCTCCATCGTCAGACCTATCATTCCAAGCCAGCCCCTCCACCCTGCTCTTCTCATTCCCTAAAATCAATTTCCATCCATCAAAAGATCATTCTATATGCAAAGTTACTGTGCCCACGGGTGGACCTCCTGCCTGGAGTGGGTGCTACTTTTCTCAAGCACCAGTCACCACTGACTCACTCACTTGACTGTTTGGGTGAATAGGTGGTCTGTGCGTGCAGGCGTGCAGGCAGGCACCCCTCCCTCCTTCCAGTCCCCCGCCTTTCCTAAATCACCTCCGTTTGCATGGCTCAGTCCATTAAGTTCTTCCCTCCAGCCTTCACCTTCTCTGTTTGTTAGCCTCGCCGACATCAACATTTTTGTCCCTACCACGAATCTCCTGGTAGCCATCAGGTATATCACACTGCAAGCACTTCCTCATCTCATCTGCAGACAATCTTTTCTTTGTCCAATCAACACTTGACATTAGACACTCCTTCAACTGAAACGTATCTGATCGTTACTAACGAGTGAAAGCCACTACAGAACATCTGGAAGCAATCCGCCAAACGGCCTCAGCCACATCAATACCGCTTCCATTACCTTCACCAACAAAGAATATCCAAAATGTCTGACATTGACCGCAAGACCGCCAAGGTCACCCTACGTGCCAATGACAACTCCGAGCACCCGGTCGACCTCGAGGTCGCGGAGCGCTCTATGCTCCTCAAAAACCTGATCGATGATCTGACCCTCGAAGTCGCTACCACCACTCCCGTTCCCCTCCCCAATGTCAGCGGTCCTGTGCTGGTCAAGATCATTGAGTGGTCTGAGCACCACCGCAACGACCCTCTTCCCTCCTCCGAGGATGACAACGAGTCCCGCAAGAAGACTACAGAGATCGACGAGTGGGACCAGAAGTTCATGCAGGTTGACCAGGAGATGCTCTTCGAGATCATCCTGGCGGCCAACTACATGGACATCAAGGCTCTTCTTGACGTTGGCTGCAAGACTGTTGCCAACATGATCAAGGGCAAGTCTCCCGAGGAGATCCGCAAGACGTTCAACATAACCAACGACTTCACGCCCGAGGAGGAGGAGCAGATCCGCCGTGAGAACGAGTGGGCTGAGGACCGCTGAACGAACGTCGCAGTTCTGGACAGCTTCTTTTCATCGTCCTCATATGTGGACAATCCGGCCCTCTTCCCCCTCAGCATGTTGCTCGGCGTTTGTGGTTCACTTATGCTAGATTTGGGGTCACGGTCACGGTAGTTTTGATATTCAGAAAAGGGAAGGCATAGTATCAGATTGTGCCGGGTACGCAAATGCGAAGGACTTGATGGGTTACATGGTCCACACGTCTCTTGTCGATCAATGAATTTCTCTCGGTTTTCCGGTCACATCAGAGGCATCAGTCCTCTACGGTACGGTCAGACTGAATAGATACCTACGTCACCCACACCTAACTTGAGAATCGTGATGTGCATGTGGAGTCTCCTGTAAGAAGATACTGTTTATCTCAAGTGTGCAGTCCTCACCTTTCATTGTCAAGCAACTGACTGCTGCCTTCCGCTCGGGGCTTGCTCCTCGACATGCCCAACTTGCCCTTTCACCCCGCCATATGGTGCGCTTCTTCCCACCGCTTTCAGGAAAACATCACACATTATTTATGCCGTGGCCACCCTCTCCCCTCCTCTCCTTTCCTCCCGGTGGCATAATATGCTGTTGCTTTTCCTGTGCTACGTGAGTCATACATGAAATCTTCCAGCACTGTCCAGCTGCACACTGCTCTCGGCAGGACCAATGTATCCCCAGACGTGATAGGGCAGGCATTGTGCAGGTTGACTATGCTAGGTGCGTATTTGTCTTGATTTTTCTCTTTACTATGTATGTAGTGCTGTCTATTTACAAGCGACAAGGGGCGCAGAATACAAAGTCGCACAAGGCAAAACGGCATAGCTCATGGGAAGGTCTTCCTACTTTGCCTGGTGGCTTGTCGGGGGCATCGCGCCAGGCGGTGTGAAAGGGGTGGTAATTCACATGAGGTGCTGATACGAGTATGCAGATGAGGGTAGTGCAACGATCCGAGGATACAAGGGTTGGGTGCTCCGCGATGCACCCAGCCATCACGGCGTGATTCGGTCAAAGGTACGTTCTGCGTAAGAAAAGAGCGAAGGCAAGAGAAGGGGTGGCAGGCACAAAAGCAATCGGCCGTGTCATTGCCATCAATGTTTTCGTCAGGCGTCGCGGTGCTTGCTTTGTCCTTCCCTTTCCCGTTCTGCCTGGCATCCAAAAATAGCATCAACATCTACCCAGCCCTGCGGCGTCACGCAGAAGCAGTTCCTGGTGAATGGCTGGTCCATCAAATGGTTTGACTCTACTCTGTGTCGGTTGCTCATGCATGTGAAGGAAGGAATGCACCGCGGCGGCATGAGTCTTGTCAGCGCTTGAAACCTAAATACCAGTTGGGAAACCCTTAGAAGGAGGATCGCGAAGCAATATGCCTTGCGCACTGGAGTGGTGTGCTGGACAACGAAAGCCATATAAAACAGCCTGGTCCTCGTTGTCCACGTCTCCGCTTCGAATCACATGCTCATTTGTGTCACCAACAGGAACGGACCAGTCGTAGAGTCGAGATACACGAGAGCGACCCGCACGCAGTAGATCACGAAATAAGGGAGCATTCAAGGGTTTTGTTCACAATTCTCGTTTTGAAAAGCTTCCCTGAGACCCTAAATGCAATGCCGCAAAAGCCAGCGCAACCGACACCGTTTTCCGGGACCGAGAAGTCTGTTCCTCAGTCAAAACCCATCATGATGATTCCTGTTCCCTTCCGTGTCTCCCTGTTTTCATGCCAACCGTTTCAGAGTCCTTCTAACCATCCATCGTCCGAGCGGGATAGTCGAGTCGGGTGTGGTAGAGCAGTTCGGTATCGTAAAAGGTAGTTTGAGTACAAGGAAAGAAGAACAAATGGCAATCGGCATTCTGGTTGGCGAGGCATCTAGATACCGAGACGAGTCTTGCGCCAGTGCCTCCGCTTAGCATTGTAGCTGGATGGTATGTTAGCTTTCTGTCTGCTCCCTGTGTGCAATGCCAAAAGGGCCCTCCGCTCCTGTTTGTCGCGGGGCGCTCAGGTGCGGGAATCGTGAGGTCCAACGTACCGGATGGTGTTGTCGGTTCGGAGACGAATCCATTGGGGGATGGGGCGGTTCTGCTTCTTCGCCTTGGCGAGCTTCTGCTTGGTGCGGAAAGTCTTGTGGCTCTGGTGGGAAAGAAACGCGCTCGTCAGCTTTGATGCCCATCTACCAGCAGTATGAGAAGTCCCATCTGCAGTCTCTTCGAGAATTCATCTGCATTAGGATTGATATCATGTCACCTTTCGGTGCGACATGCGTACGTACCGGCATTTTGACTGATTTGTCGTGAATGTCGAGGTTGGTGGTTCGTCCTTTGGTCGATGATCGATCAGGAGTGGGTTCAGGTTGGAGGGGAGGAGAAAATTGAGTGATTGGTGCTGCAGCGCAGGTCACGTGCAGAACAAAAATTTGGCAGGCGTTGTAATGTGCTTATGTCATCAAGGACAGGGTCTGCTGGGATCCTGTGCCTTGTCCGGCAGCCGGTCGAGTCGGAGCGAGCGATGACCGATGGGGCACCCTTCCGAAACGGGGCCAATCGCGCACGGCCCGGCAAGGAGGTCCAGCGAGTCACTGGCGAGTCCCTTTGATCTCAGTTGCCAAGCTTAAACGCTGCTTTATTCTCTTGACCTGGGCTGGTTAGAAATCAACAATCTGGCTATCCCTCCTTATAACTCCTCCTCCACCAGAGACAGACGGTCCCAATAGTCCACCCCTTCCGAGCAGCGCCGTCCTCTTTCTCGCGGATCCAGCGTTCCGAACCTCCAAAAAAGTAGTCAAGTCAGACCGCGACTTGGCGCAAACGTTTCCATTCCAGAGCAGGCACAGCTCCTTGAGGCACGACACCCCTCATATACACCACACTGCGACGAATCCGGGGCAGCCCCTGACGGCTAGTCATCAGCGAAGATGGGTCAGAGCATGTCATGGCTGTCCGGCTTGTTGTGGGCAAAGAAGGAAATAAGGATACTGATTTTAGGCTTGGTATGAGACGTCATAGCTCAAAGACGAAAGTGCGCCGCTGATAGATCTCGACTATAGGATAACGCCGGCAAGACAACACTCTTGTACAGACTCAAGGTTCGAGCCACTCCCCTCTATCCGACCCTTCCTAGACCTCGACGACGTTTCGTTGACACTGAGCAGATAGGAGAGGTGGTGACAACGATCCCAACGATCGGGTTCAACGTCGAATCCGTAACTTACAAGAACCTAAACTTCAATGTCTGGGTACGCGACATTTCGGACACCCGATGACTACACTGTGATGAGGTACTGACGTTGACGCTAGGATCTTGGTGGCCAAACAAGCATCAGGCCATACTGGAGGTGCTACTACGCCAACACGGCAGCGGTCATCTTCGTCGTCGACTCCACCGATATAGAACGCTTACAAACAGCAGCAGACGAGCTGGCAGCCATGCTCAACGAGGAGGAGCTGAAGGATGCCGCGCTGTTGGTGTTCGCGAACAAACAAGACCAGCCAGGTGCAAAGGGGGCAGGTGACATCTCACAGGCGCTGCGGCTTGGCGAGTTGAGGGACAGGAACTGGAGCATCATGGCATGCTCCGCGGTGGACGGGAGCGGTGTGTCGGAAGGCATGGATTGGCTGGTGGTACGTCTCCATCCCACAATCCTTCTCCTACTTACCTCTCTACTAACACTGGCGCAGCAAACCGTCTCCCAAGAATAGTTAGCGAGAGGAAAGGGGCTCTAAAGGTGCCCTGGTGCCCTTCCTTCCTATCGACCCCCCTCTTGCCTCCTTGGGTAGCAGACGACAGAACAACCAACAACACCTTGGCGAACCAGGTGGGATGCTGAGCTCAGCAATGGCGTTTATTGGGCAGACAAGAAAGCTTTTTTTTTTCTTTCTTTTTTATATGATGGCTCTCCCGGGCGAAGGGACAGTGGCTGCGTTGCATGGTAGGATGGGCTGACGCATGTACGTACATACAATTTTATGTGATATCACGGTTTAATGAAGATAGACGCGTGGACGTTTCTTTTCTGGCGACGTATTTCCTCTCTAAGAGTTCACCATTCACTCTCAAGCTCAGACGACTGTTTTTGAGTGGTAGCCGTCTCTCTTTATATCGCCGCGTGGAGCGATCGGCCACAATTCCGAGACATGCTCAATACCATCTCCCGAGTATTCCACGAACTTTTGAGCGCCCACGAATTTTCTAAATCATGTCTTTGTATGAGCGACACTTACCTCGGACAGTAAGAGCAGGCTCATCGCTCGTACTAAAGAGGCTTCGCCTGCTGCTCAATCTCAGCAGAGAGGGAAAGAGTTGGATTATATCAACAAAGAATCCTGACAGGTCGTATATCGACAGCAATATTCCTGCATTATCTTCTGAGACTTGGAAGAGTTGGATCTTGCAGTGACACTATTCTTCATACAACAGAATCCCGTCCCGCCAGCCCCTCTCAGTTCCCAAATCAAGAACTACTTTGGTTGCGCTATGGGGCCGGTGCAGTTGCTCGGTCGCCAGAAGGGGTCCGCCCCCGAACTTTATGCCAAGCTCATCTTCTCCTTCCACGTGTGCTACTTGACCTAGCTATTCTGGACGACCGTGGGACCTGTCTGCTTTTGGCGCTGTGTTCTAGTAGTATTTAATGTGCATATGAACTCAAAGCGGGCAAACCAGAAGATTCAACAACCAGTACAGGAGGATAGTGTGTGGGAAAAGGATATTGTAGAAAGAGCATTGAAGTTTGGAGAAAGAAGATAGTGCCACCGACCTGAACTCATTTGCTGATGAAGGGTTCTTTCGTTCCTTTCCTTCTTCGCCTCCTTTTCTGGAGCCTCGTCTCTGAAATTTTGCAACTAATGGATGTTCAGGTTGATCTCGACAGGTCTCCAATGAACGCAACCATAGTTAGCACGACATCTACGACACGCTGCCCACTACACACAGTTCTGAGAGTAGGAGTTTTCTATATCGGGACGTTGCAGCGTACTGCCGTACATTGCACCAGATGGTTGTTGTTCAAGGTGTCACCTCGCTATTATGCTGCTGAGAAGCAGGTCTATCTTCTTTTGTCTTTTCCAGTGACGATGGTGACCTAGACATTTCATTCACAGCAGGGTGAGAGATCAATGGGAGCTAAGTAGCTTGTTCCGACCGAATGACACTCTGACAGCGTGCAGCTGAATGAGCCCCGTACAGCAACTGTCACTGAACATTCAGTATGGCGTCTAGATATTTCGCTTCCCGTCTGACTTGACGCCGTTTTTGGTTTCTCCTTCCTTCTATTGTATACCAAATCCAGTAATCTTTGGTCATCTGGTTTGTTGCTGGGCGCACTGCCGGTCCTGTCTGCTCGCCGGGGGGGGGGGGGTGGGGTGTCTTGTGATGGACTGAGGTCGGGGCCAACCGAGCGTTGTACGACACACCCTTGTCAAACCACCTCAAGGCAGGCGCTATCACTTGCTGGAAAAGGTCACGAGCATACCATACCTACTGCCTTGTTTTTTTTTTTTTTAACTTCCGACCTAAAATAAGATAGAATACAAACCTATTCGGACTATGGAACGGGACAATACGATGGTCGGACAACACGATGATACATTTGACACCGCGGTCTCCCAAGGCTCATTGATCAATTGCGTTTGTCGAGAACGAGGATTGAAACTTGGCGACGTGGCAGTTGGGGGAAAAGCAACCTAGATTTTTCTGGGAAGGAGAATGACGCGACACGAGACTTGACTGCCTAACGACTCGCCTCTTGGCTGCCTTGATTTTTTGCGAATGTGGTGTTTTCCTTGCCCCCCCCCCCCCGCCCCTCCCCTTCCTTCCCCCAAAGCGGTTTGCGGCCTATCGTGTCGCAGGTGATGCTCCGTCGCATGCATAGCGGCCCGTTCTAGCAGCCACACCTTCTTTCATTCTCATGTCCTCCTTTTCTTGCGATTACGAGACGAAGGTGTCGAGAACGGGTCCATGGATGCAAAAGATGAGCAATCAGAGGGGGCCCTGCGAGATTTGCATCGGTGCAGGTGACACATGCCTGGCCCCCGAAGTCCGCTGTGCCCTTTGTTCCGCCGAATCCTGGCCATGAAACACTGAAAGCTGCCAGCCGCTCATCGCCAGCTGCGGGTGATGATGGTGGTGCTATTCTCGTCCTCAGCTCAGATCGCCTGGTATGATGGCCAGCGGACCCGATAGGACTCTCTCTCCCCCAGCTCAGGCACGATTTTCCTTCCCAATCCCAGCATCCGAGCCCTCTCGACAGGTGAGACATGTCTGTCTGTACGACGAGATCGGCAAGCCAGTCAGTGCCGGCGTAGGACTTAGCCTAGGGCGCAGAAACTCAAATGGGGACAGCAAGATACTCATTTGGGCTAGAATCTCATCCCCGAGACAAAAGGTGTTCCCTTCCTCACCCTTCCGTCATGAGGAGGCCCAGCTGCTACCTAGCAGACCCCGTTGTCCTGCAGCTCGTCAGACCAACGCATCACTGAGTGATACAGCACAAACGACAAACCCACCCCTGGCCTGGCCCACCTCAACACGACCACCACCCACACCCACCACCCAACTCTCTCTCAGCCCTAACTCTGCTGGCATGGCAGCTGTAGGGTGCGGTGGATGTGTTGACAGGGAGGGTGGGGGTGGGGAAGGGGGAAGAGACAGGGAGAGACATGATGAATGGAGGTCGACGAGTCCCCCGCCAGCAGGCATGCCGTTCTGCCTGGACGGGGCCTCCTCATCCCTGTCCTACACCCTCCAGACCAGGCAGTGATGTCCAAGCATACTCACCACCTCATCCACAGTAGGACTGGACTCTCTTTCTCTTGCAATCTCTCTCACATACCTTGTATTGGATACGTGACCCTACGTGATGTAACAGGGAAGGGAGAGAGGGCTGTTGATGCCTGTGAGAGGGTGAATCATATAGCGGTCAAGCTTACTGCGTCTAAACTCTTTAGTAGTAGTATTGTCGTTCTTGTCCCGTCGTATCGCCCTTTTCCACCCCGTTGCTGCATATTGCTTCCCGTCTCTTATCCTCTTTTGCATTTCAGGTCCCGTCCATCATCTTACACACACGCTCACAGCATCGGCGTGCATGCCCGAGAAGCGTTGTCGCACTAGGTGTGCTGCAAGTGAGATTTCAATCGGGGCCTTTGGAGGGATATCTACCACTTAGCCCCCAAGAACAACGCTTCCGTGAAGCCTTTTTAATTCCCCTCGCTCTCTCATCCTCATCATCATCATTTGAAGTGTGATCCTCCTCACGTTTCCGCCCTCCGTCCTACCTGCACCTCTCTATCTATACCACTCGGTAGCATAGCTAGCCGCTTCAGTCTCGAGCCAACAACACATAGCGACGGATACAGATTTATACACACACATACATACACATACATATACACACATATATATCTCTCTCTCATTTTTTCCCCCTGAGATCAGGACCGCCACTGCTTGCCCAGAGAACTAGACTCCGGGTACACGATTTCAGATCCTAACAACAAGAAAACAAGATGGGATCCTCAAAACGAGCACCGCCTCCGGCTCCTCTGTACACCACCGACCCTTCCCACGGCCAAATTATGGCGTCACCAACCTCCTACGAAAGCGTACGTTGCCCACAGCACCCAGGTGTCTTCGCGACGTCCTTTTCCCTGTCTCTTCCCTTGTCTTCTCTTTCTTTCTCTTAATATGTCAGACCGATGCAGTCTGACTGACAGGTTGAATAGCAGACACCCCGGACGGTCGGCGCGGGCCCCTCCAGCTCCCCTCGACACTGCCCGAGGACAGACTCGATGGACTCCAACTTGTCGACAAGCTCGACAGCCTCCCAACAGAGCCGAAAAGTCTCCACGCCCAGGAACGTGTATACCCACTGCGGGAGACATTCCGACCAGTATCTATTTGGTGGCTGGGGCGACGTCGTCAAGAACGTCTTTCACCACAAGAAGAACTGAGGGGCGGACAACAGGTTTGCCCGTCCTCAGTCATGTCTTGGGTGAGGGTAGTAGTAGCCTCTGGAAGGAAACATAATTGTCGTCGATTTCGGGGGGGGGGGGATGATGAGGACTGTGTCCCTCTCCCCTCTGCTCGGACTTCAGAAAGACAATGACAAATGAGAATGATGAAGATAAAAACAAGAATGATGGAAGGGAGGAAGATGGGGGCGTTTTTTCTGGGGGTTGGGAATTAAACTTTGGGTTTTACCAAGACTGTATGCATCTTCTCATCTTGGATGAAGGGCGTCGGGTGCAGATTCTTGTATTGTTATGAGACTACGAACTTTGTGAAGTCGAAACCCCCCGGGCGGAGGGTAAAAATAAGAATATATTAGTAGCTTGGGGTATGAAAGCAAAGCCACTTATTCCAACACATTACATCTGGAGTCATGTAATGATTGATTGTTCTCTGTGGGTGGGTTCCACGTTCCCTCTTGTCAACGACACTCTTTTCTCAGTCTCGCCATCTGACCTCAAAGATCCGTCCAGAAAACCCTCCGAGTCTCTTACCTCCAATATTCATTCCCCTCCAAAATTGTACAAAATAGTAGTCATAGACATATAATCTCTCTGACAGGTTCAGCACTTATCCACTCACACTCACACTTCACAGTTTATACACACACCACAAGGAATATTTGCAGCCGCTATAGGGCTGAAACCATGCAAGATCTAGAAAAAAGAGAACAACCCTTCAGGAGAGCACTGCCACCCCCAGCATTCCCGCACCTCGTGGTGCCCCTGGTGTATCCCTGCCCTTGGGATCCCTGCACTAACTGAAAGTAGGTAGTAAGAGTGGGCTTGTCACCTCCCAGGCTATGCCAGGTTCAAGCTCCCAGGAAATATTGTGTTGAGAGAGAGCAAAGCTCCAGTTTCCAACATTTAGGAAGCTGGAAACGAACAACAGCACGATCGGAAGGGAAGACATTGGGACCCCTTTCTTTCACTCACCCGCTCCGGGAAACCCCCTTCCCAGACTTCTACTTCTCTCTCTTTCTCTTTCTCTCTCTATTTTCACCGGCCAGGTTGACACACAAACACACACACACGATGGCCTCCTCCAACAGCGCCGGCGGCAGGCCCAACAAGCCCATGTCGTCCCTCAAGAGGACCTACCTCGTCGCCTACAACGCCCTCTCCGCCGCCCTCTGGTCCGTCGTTCTCGTGACCACGGCACAGACCCTCGCATCCACTGGACCCAAGGCGGTCTACCCGGCCGTCGGCGAGTGGACAAAGTGGACGCAGACGCTCGCGGGTCTTGAGGTCGTACACTCGGTGCTTGGTGCGTCCCCTTGCGCACACACACACTCTCTCTCTTCCTCCCCTCCTCTTCCTCTACTCAGAGTCACTGTGCCGAGCACGTATACCTCGACTACCTGCCTGACTGATTTGACCAACCGACTGACTTGATCAAAATCCCCTCTCCCCACAGGCATCGTCCGCGCCCCCCTCGTCACGACCCTCATGCAAGTAGCCTCCCGCTTCGCCCTAGTCTGGGGCGCCGTCCACACCTATCCAACGATCGCCACCTCCCCGGCCTACAGCTCCATGCTCCTCGCCTGGTCCACCACCGAGGTCATCCGCTACGCCTTCTTCGCCCTCTCGCTCTCGGGCCTGGCCGAACCCCCCGTGCTGCAGTGGCTCCGCTACAGCGGCTTCTACGTGCTCTATCCCGTCGGCATCTCGAGCGAGCTGTGGGAGCTGTTCCTCGCCTTCGGCATCGCCCGGGCCGAGGGCGATGTGCCGAGGTGGGCGGTTGTTGCTGTGGTCATGGCGACCTACTTGCCTGGGGCGCCGAAGCTGTATGGGCATATGATGAGGCAGAGGAGGAAGGTTCTGGGCGGCGGCGGCGGCGGGAGGTCCAAGAAGGAGTAGATGGGGATCCCTGCGCCGTGAGGAGGAAGCAGGGGGGACTGCGCACTCCCTGGGAGCTTGGAGCTCTCATACGGAGCGGCATGTTTTCAGTGGGTAGTCATATGTGGATAGATCTTGTGTCAAAAGAAAAGAAGAAGTAGAAGTAGAACAAAAGCAGTGTCATTGTCTGTCGAATTCGGGTATATGGCTTGTTTGACCAGAACTTTCTCTCCCACGCGCCCCCTACACACCACTGAACCACCCTGTATCATACTCGAAACATCTATATGCATGTATATCAGGGGACGAAAGAGGAAAGAAGAAAAAAGAATTCCCGTTCTGCTACGGGTGCAGACAACGCCAAGACCATCTCGCATAGGTAAATTGAGATAGATAACAAGTAAGAAACTCATAGACACGACCAAGCACTTATGACAAGGGGGAGGCAGCATGGTCGCGAATTTCGCCCTCCGTACTGCTCTCGTACCAGTCATTCCTAGTCCACCTCGCAATCGTCTGCGCCGCGCTGTCGGCAAGCTGGTCGTAGCCAGGATTCTCTTTCGGCTCGAACATGGCTGCGTCAACACAACGAGGTCAGCGTCAGTTGTTGTCGTCATTGCCGCCGCATGGTGGACCAAGGGGGCAGAACAAAGAGCAGCAAGAGGAGAGAGAAAGAGAACAAAGAAGAAGAAAGCAACACTCACACATATGCGCCTCGGCCTCATCAGCCGCGCGTTCATTGACCGCCTCCTCCCACCAGCCGATACGTTCAGGCCCGCCCTTCTTGCTCGGCAGGTTACAAAAGGTCCTCTGGCTGCCGATGACCGTGCCCACCATGTTGGTGCCGCCCATGCCCGCGACCTGCTGCTGCTTGGCAACCGCGCCCCTGCCGAGCCTCGTGTAGAGGTTCCCAAACCCGACGCCCAGCTCTCTGTGGGCGCGCGCCATGTATGCCACCCGCCGGCGGAGCTCCTCCCCGCGGGCGAGGCAGCCCACGAACTCGAGGTGCGACGACACCCACGTGAAGCCCTCGGTCAGCTGGTCGCGCTTCAGGTAGGCGGCCGCAGCACCGCCGGCGAGTGCCGCTCCCGCGCCCGCGTACAGTGCCATCCTGCCCCAGGAGCCCCAGCCCGAGGCCGACGCCGAGGCCGCCGACGACGACTTGTTACCGTTATTGTTGCTCCCGCCCTCGCTCGCCTCAATTGCGGCGGCAGGAAGGGCCGCGACTGGCGGTTTCTCTGTGGCGCGCGCCCTGTCGCCGCTGGGGGATGAACTGCCGCTGGGGCTCCAGAGCGAGCTGAGGGTGCTCAGCTGGGACAGGGCGGCGCTGGCGGTGGTGTAGTGTGTCTCTGCGCCGTGGGCGACAACACCAGGGGAGATGCCGAGATAGGGCGTGTCGAAGCTCAGGACGGCCTGGACATAAGGGAACATGAGGCTGTTGAGGGGGACATGGTCGCTCTCGGCAGGGGCGGCGGTGTGGTTGCCGTCTGCGCCCGGGGCGGAGGAGACGGGCGGGATGACGCGGTCCGAGGTGAGGGAGATGACGGTCTCGGCGGCGACGATGCCGCCCATGGAGTGGCCGCACAGGACGACGCGCACGCTGGGCTCGACGGTCGGGGAGGGGGTGCCCTTGGCGACCTCGAGATCGATGACCTTCTCCTGCAGCCAGTCGCGGAACCGGCTGACGCAGTCGGCGAGGTCGCCGCGGGTCTCGTACTTTGGGTAGACGAGCACCTGGATGTCGAGCTTGGGGAGGAGGGACGAGAGGCGGTCGCGGAGGTCCTGGGTGAAGGCGGACCCTTGGCCAAAGGTCTCCTCACCCCCCTAGATATGTTTGGCAACCCTTGTGTGTCAGCTGCATCGTCGTCGTCTGGAGGTTGTGGAAGGGTTGCGCGGGGTGTGGGCGAGACGGAGAACGATAAGGAGATATCAGGAGACGAGACGTTACCTTGAAGCCGTGGATGAAGCATAGCAGTAGCGTCTTCTTCATCTTGTGGACCCATGGGCTAGACGGAGAGACATGTAGATTCGGATTTGAAGTGATGGGTCCGCAGTCAAGCACAAAGTTGGGCCTGTATTCGGGGTTCCCTGTGGCGAGGCTGCTATACTGCGCCGTACCCCACCTGCCCACCACACCTGCTAAAGCCCACGGTGATGTCACCCAGTGGGCTCCGTCGGTGCTTTGAAGCCCCTGTTCCTCTGACCCCTGGCCTCGGCCCCTGGCACGTCTAGTGCTATACTATACTGTAGTGGAACAGTACAACAGCACTAATTATCACCAAAAAATATTAACTACCAACTACCCATAGTACATTATGTGCGATGGCGATACATACCCGAGTTCATGCAGAAGAAGAGTACGTACAGTACTGCAGAATGAGCCCTGGAGGTAATGAAGAGGTTGGTCCTGCATGTGACCAAAAAGAATTAAATATAAAATTGGACTAGTTCAACCAGTCCACGAAGCTCGACTTGCCATGCATATAACTTGGCTTACCGTCGTGCAGAGTCCTCGAGGCTGCCAGTAGAGTGTTCCGCCTTTACATGGTCTATGGTAGATATCATACCATAAGCAGTTCCTTTTTGTGGTTCCTGTAGTTATTGTGTCCAGGTCGAATGCACCCTGGAAGATGCGCAAAATGTGTTGAAATGACACTGTGTGGCACATCTATTGCTCACTCCCCGTACAGCTTCAACACCCTCACAGCATTCGCGCCCATCACACCCTTGGCCTCCTCCGAGCCCTCTCCCAGCGCCTTGGTCACCGCCTCGGAATTTAACCCCACGCTCTCCCACTCGCCGTCCTCGTCGCCGTCGCTGCCTCCCACTGGCGGGAAGAATGGGTGGTCTGTCCCGAACATCAGCCTGTCGGCGCCACCGCTCGCCTCGATGGCAGCCTTGAGCCCCACCTCGGAGTAGATGACAGCGTCCAGGTAGACCTGACTCCGCAGCACGTCCCACACCGTCCGCCGCCCCGCAGCCACTTTCCCCTCTCCCACGAGCTGCCCGTCGTGCCGGACACAGCTCTCGATCCGCCCGGCCAGGAACGGCAGGGTGCCGCCGCTGTGGGCGAGGATCATGCGCAGGGCAGGCACAGCGTCGAACACGCCCGCCAGGTACATGCGCGCCACGGCGATGGTGGTCTCCATGGGGAACCCCAGGGCGAGCGGGAGCACGTGGCCGTACTCGGCAGCGGCGCGGGGGCCCCAGACCTCGTTGGGCAGGCCGTAGTGCGGGTGCAGGAAGACGGTGAGCCCGGCGGCGGCGAGAGCTTCGAGCACAGGCAACAGGGCCGGGTCGTCCAGCCCTTTTCCTAGGCCCGAGGTGCCGAGTATCACGCCGCGGCAGTAAGGAAGAGTGGTCAGGCGGGTCACGGCGGCCTGAACGGTGGCGAGAGGGGCGGTCAAGGGCAGGGCACCGAAGAAGTAGAGGCGGCCTGGGTGGGCGGCGCACATGGCGCTGAACTCAGCGTTGACAGACTCGGCGGCGGGACCGGACTCGGTAGGGCTCAGAAAGTCCAGCCATGGGTTGGCGAGGGAGATGACAGAGATGTCAATGTGGTGGGTGTCCATGAAGTGGATCTTTTGGTCGAGGGAGGAGTAGTGCTTGGTGAGTGGTCGCCCTGGTGGTCTGGCGGTGGCAGAGGACTCGGCGCCGGCCAGAGACGGCACCTCGGCCTCGAGGAGGATGAGGCGCGGGTCTGGAGAGCTGGGGAAGTTGCGCACAAGAGGGATGGTGGACCTGGAGGAGAGGATATCGACGTAGAAGGGAGGGTACATGTGGGTGTGGATGTCCACCACTTTTTGGGTGGTGGCCGAGGAAGAATGAGCCATGCTGAGATGATCTGTACAAGGTGTGCGCAGGTGTAAGTCGTGATTGAGCGTGTGGCCTGTGAAGAGAGGGGCGAAACGGGGTAAGAAGGAGGGGAATAAAAATAAAAATATGGCAGGGTTGTTGTCTGTATGGAAAAAGGAAGGTACACTTGCAGTAGTATACTATTTGTTAATGTTGCAACGAGCTCATTGACATCGAGAAGTGACTACGAGTACTAAAGGAGATAACGATCCGGGATGTAAATGAGGCAGGGCCCCACATGATATCGCCCACCCTTCCTCGTGTCACCACATACACCACCCCTTCAGACAAACAGCTGGGTGGTCACTCAATCCATCAATCATCTGCCTTGTCACCATGAGGCTATTCCCAACCTCATCGTTGACGTTGAAACTGAGCAGCAGTCTGCTTACCAGCAGCACTGGTCTTGACCTTCTGGCCGTCAATCTTAAGCCTTCTCAGGCCGTCGGCTCGGAAACGAGGGCTCCTCAGCACTCGTTCCAATCCCTGTTCTTTACTTTCTCAACCAGCATTACCATTGAATAGCAAAGCATGTACTATGGTAGAGACATGCCTTCCCAGCTAAGGAAATCGTGCATCTGCTGCCGGCATGATTCCGCATTACCCCGCCATAAAACATGCCGCCCCTCCTCCGTCTCCAGCTGCACTTGCACTTCTCGGCAACTATGTACTTGCTTAAACAGCTTATCTCTGGACCGGGCCCAGCCGACACCACCAGCAACAGCACTAAGACAGTCGAGGCTGCCCTGACGATCCTTATCAATAAACAGTTCCCCTCTGCCGCCTCTGGCAGCTTGGGCCATTCTTTCCCAAAACTAAGTAGTATATCATGCTATAGTTACTATCTATCGACTATACCAAATATAAGTCGGCCGTGCCCGTGCACCATGATTCTTTCCCTTAGTTACTCAAATAAATAAGGGTTCAGCATATCTCCACCCACTCCCCCCCCCCCTCTTGAGACGCAACTCGTTGTTGTGCTCATGTTCAACACTCGTGTACTATCTTTTTCTCTTTTATTCCTTACAAGTGTCTAGAAAGATATTGAGAAAATGGAGAAGGCTGCTGTTGACGAGCAGGGTCTCATGATCCCAGTAAGTGAACCCCGAGAAACAAATACAGAGAGACACAGACCCTTTTCCTTCCAAATTTCAGCCTCGGAAAGTACTCATCTAAAAAAAATGTCCTGCCTCTCTCTCTCTCTCCTTCTAGCTCATCGACTTCTCCAAATTCCTGGAAGGCAGCCCAGCGCAGCGCAAGGAGACTGCAGACGCCGTTCTGCGAGGGTTCCAGACGGCAGGCTTCATCTACCTGAGCAACCTGCCCATCGCGCCCAGCACGCGCAAGCACGTTTTCGACGTCTCGGCCGACTTCTTCGGCAAGCTCAGCCTGGAGGAGAAGCTCGCGCTCGGCTGGACCACGCCCGAGGCCAACAGGGGCTACTCGGCCCCGGGCCGTGAGAAGAACACCCAGCTGACCGACATCGACGAGGTGGCCAAGCTGAAGCAGGGCAGCCCGGACATCAAGGAGAGCTTCGAGATCGGGCGCGAGGCCGACCCAGAGTTCACCAACCAGTGGCCCGACGAGGCCGCTCTGCCCCAGGTCGCCGGCTTCCGCGACACCATGGTCGACTTCCACGACCGCTGCCGCCGCATCCACGTCGAGGTCATGCGCGCCATCGCCGTCGGCATCGGTCTCGAGGACGAGGGCTACTTTGACTCCTTTGTCGACGGCGGCGATAATACCCTGCGGCTCCTCCACTATCCAGCCGTCAAGAGCGAGGTCTTCCGCATCAACCCGGGCCAGGCCCGCACAGGCGCCCACTCCGACTATGGGAGCATCACCCTGCTGTTCCAGGACTCCGCAGGCGGGCTGCAGGTCGAGAGCCCCAGCGGGCAATTCGTCGATGCCACCCCGATCGAGGACACCTGCGTCGTGAACGCGGGCGACCTACTGGCCAGGTGGAGCAACGACACTATCAAGAGCACCATCCACAGGGTTGTCGAACCGCCCAGGAAGGCCGACGAGCACCCAGCACGGTATTCCATCGCGTGAGTAGTCCATCCCTCCTCGCCCTTTGTGTTTGATCCATCATGATTATGATCATTGTAGGAAATGGTTGAAGATGAAAAAGAGAGAGAGAGAGAGAGAGAAATACTCTTGCTGACCGACACCGCCAGGTATTTCTGTAACCCCAACTTTGACAGCCAGATCGAGGCCATCCCTGGAACGTATGCGACAGAGACGGACAGGAAGTACGAGGGGGTCAATACCGGCGAGTACCTCGTGAAGCGGTTAGCCGCAACGTACTGAGGCGGGTAATGGCTATCATGTTGCTCCCTTTTGTGCTATGTATATGTGCCACAGTTAATGGAATCACGCACTCCTTTGCTGTTGATAATGTTGATATTCCGTTTTCACCAGAAGGCCTAAACTAGAATATATGGAGACAATACGAATGAAAGATATATGACATGATGGTCAGAGGGTGATGATGTCCTGCAACGCAACATGAGCTGTCACTCGTCTATAAGTTCTCGACCCCTTTTTCAACCTTTTGTATGAAAATGATCTCGTGCAAAATTGTCTCGCTTGCATCAAGTGAATTGGGTCAGTCGGGCGCCGTCTCGTTGACATACTAGACTGGAAATCCCCCATTTCTTCTTCTCTCTTGTCCTGCGCTCTGTTCCCTCTTCTTTGCCTTTCTTTTCTTCTTACTCTCCCCCCTCCACCCCTTTTTCTCCCTACAAATTCTGTAAAGTTGTTTGAGCCGCAGTCGGGCTGAATGCTGCTGCCCATACAAGACCTGGCTCAGGTCGTGACAGAAAATTGGAGGGGCAATGATCGTTAACGGATGAAAATCTCAACCACTTGCTCTTTCCAAGATTTTTTGATTTCATCTTTTCTGCACACAAAAAAGAAAAGAAAAGCACACACACACTCAAACAATCTAGACTTGTGTAAATTGTTCTCTCATGTCAAGTTCAAGTCATTCCTATAGCAAACCCAGAGTGGTGTGCAAGATCTCGGGTGGGCGGGCGGAACAGGCCGAGATTACATAAGCACATCAACCTCACTCACTCACTTCAGGCCGCCACCAAGCCTTCAATCTTCATTCTCACTCAACCCAGAGAAAGTAGAGTCTGACGAACGGCCTTCCATCCCCAACCAAAGCCAGGGCATTCAAAAAGAGGGGAAAGAAACGGGCAAGGAGGGGAAAAAATCAACCCCAACATTCATTTTGCCTCAACCAAGGACCCGAAGAAAAATAAAAATGAGCGACTCAGCAGCCCTCAACCTGCTCCTCGCAGCAGCCAAAGACGCCGCCACCCGCGGCGTCGACTACTATGCCCTCCTAGACCTGGACCCCTCCTTGTCCTCGACCACGGCGGAAAACAACAATGGCGAGCCCCTCACGCGCGAGATGGTCCAGCGCGCCTGGCGCAAGCGCTCGCTCCGGTACCATCCAGACAAGGCGGGCGAGAACTTTGACAAGGAGAAGTGGGAGGAGTTCGGGCTGGCGCGGGACATCCTGGCGTCGGACGGGGCGCGGGCGGCGTACGACGGGGCGCGGTCGGCGCTGTTCCAGAAGCAGCGCGAGAGGGAGCTCATGAACGCCAAGCAGAGGCGGTTCGCGGAGGAGCTGGAGCGGGCGGAGGGGCGCAGCAAGAGGGCGGCGGAGGAGGAGAAGGAGAGGAGGGTGGCGGAGGAGGCGGAGAGGGGCCGGCAGGCCGCGCAGGGGCGGGCGTACATGGAGGAGAGGAAGAAGAAGCTGGCGGAGGCGGAGGAGAGGGTGAGGGAGAGGGAGAGGATGGAGGATGACGCGAGGGAGGACAGGATCCGGGAGCTGGAGGAGAGGATTGCGGAGAAGGCCAGGCGCAAGGTGGAGAAGAGGGCGAGGAAGAAGGGGAGAGACAGCGGTGCGGCTGTTGTTGTTGGCGAGGATGGTGATGTTGACATGCTATCCGAAAAACAACAACAAGAACAAGAACAACAGCAGCAGCCGCCGCCTGCTGCTGTTGCTGTGCCTGCGTCTCGACCAAAGCCGTTGGCCGAGCAGAAGGCGGCGCCGGTTCCAGCCGTGGACGTGCAAATGTCGGACGATCCAGTCGGGTTCTGGGAGACGCAGTGGCCCAAGACGAAGGCGAGGCTACTTGCTGCCCAAAGAGCAAAGGAAAGCCGTGTCAAAGAGGCGCGGGCAGCAGCTTAAGTGGTGGAGAGGTCAGGGGCGTGGTTCTTTTTGCTCTTCACATCATGATACCCATACAGATCTATACCATAAATCAACCAGTGTAAGGTACACGTCATGGCTGGCCATGTCCACTGTTCTGCTCGTCCAGCCTCTGCCTCAACCAGTCAGGCACAAAAGCCTTGGTCTTAACCTTGAAGCCACCACCCTCGCCATCCTCACCAGGCTGCTTCTCCATCACAAACTCGCCAGCAGGGTTGTAGCTCGCAGCGGCCGTCTCGCCCGGCAGAACAACATCCGTCATGATCTCCAGGCGACACAGCGCCAGCCCGACATTGCCCACACCCCGCAGCCACTTGCCAGCGCTGCGGCCCTTCTTCTCCAGCCGCCCGATGCTCGTATCCACCGGGATCGAGGACGCGTCCACAACACCGTCAGCCCTGTACTCGAGCTTCTGCGGGACTTCCTCCTCCCCCTCCCCCCCGCCGTACACCACGACCGGCAGCACCCTCTTCCTCACCACGCCCCTGTGCTTCGTCCTAATGGTCAGCTCCTGCCCCACATAACAGCCCTTCCTGAAGTCGACACCGCCCATGACATCCAGGTTCCCCTCGAGCGGCAGCGCCGTCTCCCGCAGCAGCTCCTTCTGGCCCTCAGGCACGCCGAGCAGATACCGGCGCACGCGGTACACATCCTCCTCCTCCTTCACCCGGGCCAGGTCCACCAGCGGCTCCCGGTCCCCAGCCTTCACCATGCGCCACCCGAGCCCGGGTGCGCGCGGGTCGCGCATGTGCACGAACCGGTGGAAATCCTCCACCCCTTGGCCCGTCGCGTCCAGCGCCGCGCGGCCGTCCTCGTCCCAGGCGTGCCACACGGTCGCCTCTTGGCGGTCCAGCAGGCGCACGGCGAACTTGGCGCGCAGCTTGTACCGCTTGACGTGCCTCTCGAGGCGAGCGGCCTCGTCGGCGTCGACCTCGATCAGGAAGCTCTCGCCTGGTGCTGCTGCTGCGGCGGCGGCGGTAGTAGATCCCAGGCTGCTGCGGGTGTCTGGGTAGATGAAGACGTCGTACAGTACGCGGCCTGTGGCAGTGAGAAAGGCGCCGTAGAAGCCGTCCGTGCGGATGTTGTGGGCGGTGCTGCTGCTGCTGCTGCTGCCGGCTTGTGGGGCGAGTATATTTTGCGTGATGACGCCCTGGAGGAACTTGGGCGCGTCTGGACCTGAGATGGAGAGGAGCCGTCTCGAGGAGAGAGCTACGAGGCCTGAGGAAGGCGGTGCTGCTGCTATTCCTGCGCGGGATACGGTGTTGGTGCTGCTGGATGTGGAGGAGAATTTTGGTCGGGGCGCGGCGGCTCGTGTCTGGCAGCTCGCGCACACGAAGGCTGGCGATGGTGAGGCCGGGCGCGCAATGCGGCTTGGCAGAGCTACGCTTCTTGGGCGCATATTTTTTATTTATTTATTTAAAGTGATTGTGGAGGGGAGAAAAGAGGGTTGGGACGAGTTGTTGTTGTTGAAGGTGAAGATTAGTCAAGTTGATTTTGGAGCCGAGTTGAGAATGACGTCGCAGCCGGAGACTCCGACATTCCCGATGCCTGTTGTGCGAGTTTGAATACTACAACCTGCCACCTTTGCCAACTTTTCTTTTCCCCCTTCTGCCTCTTATTTTTTTTGGGTTGAAAGGGAATTTTGAAAATAATAATTGTCAAATCAAGAGTTAAGTGTTGCTGAAAAGGCTAGGAAATGGGGATTTCATCTGGTTTTCTCGTATATAACATGAGCGGTATTGTGCAAGTATCAATTCTTCTCTGAAGGGTACAAGGCCCATTTCATCATCTTCATCCAGTCTGTCCCCTTGGCATGATAACCACCCTTTTGGCACTCTACTCATATTGTCTCTCAACTGATCATGTACACAGTTAAGATTCAAGCTAGCTCTACGACAAGGAGTTGATCAGTGAGCAATTAAACCACGACTTGGCCTAAATCAAAACAGGAACTGAATTGTGGCAGCTTCTGCCTATCTTTAGGACTAGTGGTAGCGAATACAGGACCCTTCATGATAGATGTGGCAGAGTACATCTTGATAGGACAATGAGCTCATGATGAAAGCATGTGAGATCGTGTTCAAAATATTCAGTGGCAATGTTGGTCCAAACCGAAACTTTCGTCTTTGTAAAAGGGCTGTATTCTTGGCATTATGAAAGATGGTCATGAGGACCTAAGCAATGGGCTTGTAACAGGCGAGAATTGCTACAACAAGATATCTAGGTTTCATTTCACAAAGGCGAAGTGAGGCCATATCATGCAAGAAGCATGTTATTATTCACAATCACCTTGTTAAAGTTTCCAGACAAAGCACGAGAGCACTTCGTTTCCTCAAAAGCATCCAACTCTTTTCATTTATCCGAGCTGCAATTATGAACATCGTGTGTGCGTATAAACATGTTATGAAATCAGTTCATGGTCTCGTATCTTTTAGCCAACCACCTTCCGACTCTGTAACTCCCGGAAATAGGCCATCAAATCTCATAGGGCCACGACGAGGTCCCCCAGACTTGTTGCCCCTCCTGGGGGGGGCCCAACCCGAGCCCGCTTGGCAGGGCGAGGCTCGGCGTCGTCCTCGGTCAGGTCGACAAACTCAGCAGCCCGCCGCCGAGACGCCGCTGGGGCTTGAGCTGGCTGACTGAAGACGGGCTGCTGAGCTGCCGCCTGACCGAGGAAGGACTGCTGCTGGGCCGCCACCTGGTGGAAGCCGGGGTGAGGAGGATCCGCCGGCTGGTGGTGGTGCTGCCGCTGGAAGGCTTGCAAGAGCGGCGACAGCGGCTGCAAGAAGGCTTGGTATTGCTGAGCCATCTGAGCCTGCTGGGCTGGAACGTATTGCTGCGGGACGGGCTGAGGTCGCGGAACCTGCTGGTACTGATGCTGGGCCGTCTGGTACTGGTGATAGTACTGGTGAGGCTGCTGCATTGGCTGAAATTGATGGGCAAACTGAGGCTGAGGCTGAGGCCATTGAGGCTGCTGCTGATGCTGTTGTTGATACTGCTGGTGATACTGCTGTTGGTACTGCTGCTGAAGCTGCTGCCGCTGGATTTGATGGAACTGTTGCTGTGATGGCTGAGCCTGAGGTACGACAGGTTGAGACTGAGCAACGGGCTGGGACTGGTGAGCAGGGTACTGAGCCTGCTGAGGAGGATACTGTGCTTGCTGAGGATACTGCGCCTGCTGATAAGGGTGCTGCGTATGCTGAGGAGAGCCATGCTGCTGCTCGGCTTGTCGGACTGGCTGAGACTCCTGAAGCGGCTGGGGCAGCTGCTGAACCTCCTGTGCGGCGGGTGATTGCCGATCAGAAGTAGCAGCAGCGACATCAGAAGCAGTAGCAGAATCACTGACGGGGGCCGGGGCCCTGCGCTTGTCCTGACCCTTGCGTCTCTTCTCCTCCATCTTGACGACCTTGTAGAGAAGTGTCGAGAAACCGAGCAAGATCCTGCGAGGACGAGAGTTTAGCAAGATGAACAACAAGGACAGACCAGGCAAGAATAAACAAGAACAGAAGAAGAAGAAACCAGCCATGCTCACTTTGTAGAGTCCGTGCCAAAAGTGACAGTCTTGCAGCCCTTCAATTTGCGCGCTGGCCGCTGGAAGAAGAGATTGCCCCAGTTCTGGTCAACCAGCAGCGTGTGTGAGACCTTGAGGATCTTCATCTTCCACTCGTCGACGAGCTCGGTGTCGATGCGGATGGAATTGCCCGGGGTCTTGAGATACGACTTGATCTTGCTGACGACAGACTGTCCGCGGGACATGTCAAGGCCAAGCTGCAGGAAGCAGTCTTTAACTTCAGCCTTGGTCTCTGTGGCGGATGGGAAACACGTGTTAGGATGTCCTGCCAGAGAAAACCTGTGGGAAATGGAAGGGAAGGGGGGAGAAAAGGCGAGATGAATACTTACGCAGGACCACATTCTTGGCCAAAACTTTGAAATCAGGCTTCTGACAGCAGTTGGACTGGTATTTCTTGGGAAGACCATCTTGTGTTCCCTTCGGGCCATCCTGTTTCTCCTGAGCCTGCTTCGCGGCGCCACTCTTCCGCTGTCCTCCTCGACCATGATCATCTTGTCCTTCGGATGCAACGCTCGCAGCTGTAGGCTGAGCATGAGGGATGACGGGTGCCTTGGCTTTGGTGCCTGTTTTCTCGGACTTGAGTTCTTGGATTATGTTTTCCAAGTTCTGGACACTTTTGACTGTGCCTGAAAAGCCTTTGGCGCCGGGAATCTTGCCTTCGGCCTTGGCTGGCGGCTTGTTCTTCTGCTGCTTGGCTGCAGGTTTCTTTTGATTGGCTGCCTTCTGTCCTTTGTCTTGCTGGGCCGACTTCTTCTTCGCAGCAGCAGTAGATGACAGCTTGCCTTCTCCGCTGCCAGACGTCGTAGAGGTGGGACTTCCCAAAAGATGAGGTGTGGGAGTATCAAGCGAAGGGGAGCTGACTGCACTGCCTGTTGAAGCTTGCGGCTGTCCGCCATTGGGAGGCGAGGTGGGAGTGACGGCATCCTCATGGGGAGAAGACTCGGCAAAAGGATCAGCAGTAGTATTATTGGCCCGGGCGATTTCGTCCAAAACCGCGTTGCATTCGGCCTCAAAATCGTCAGTAAATCCACCATCGCTGGCAGCGGCTTCGTCTGGTTGCTGCTCATGACTGGTAGTCACAGCCTCTTCCTCAGAGTTGTTGGAGGGAGAGGCGTCGCCATCGTCAACTGTATTGCCAGCAGATTGCGCCTCACGAATAACTTCTTCACACTGGGCATCGAAGTCGTCTGGGAAACCGACGTCGAGATGGTCCTCGCCTTGCTGCTGCTCCTGCTGCTCCTGCTGGATAGCAGTATCCGCGCTGCCAGTCTCCCCAAGCGTGGGGCGCATGTACTCCAGCCACTCGGCATCTGTCATCTTATTAACGTCGACGCCCTCGTCCTCGTCGTCCTTGTCCTCGTCATCCTCCTGGAAGGGGCGCCACACTTCAAACGTGCCAGCCTTCCATTGGTCCACGGCTTTCTGGCGTTGCTTCTCCTCGGGGTAGTAGTCCCAGACAAAGTCCTGCTCCTTGTCATTGCGGTCCCAGATCTCTCGAGTGCCCCGGTAGGGATCAATGTACTCGACAAAGTCAGGCACGTAGCCAGGCCGGCGCGCCGGCGCGTCTGTGCCCAGGTCGATCTCGAGCTCGCCTGCCATTCTGCGTCTCGCTCTCTTTCCCTGGGCCTGCTGCTCTGGGGTAGCAGTAGCAGTAGTGTTATTGTTAGAAGAGAACATGCTGCTGTTGTTGTTGCCGCTGTTTCCGCTGCTAGCACCAGCAGATGGAGTCGATGATGGAGTCATCTTCTTGTGTGTGTTTGGATCAAATATGAGAAAACGGGTCGAGTGGTTAGGATGAAGTTAGGTGGTGTTGTGACAAAATGTTCAGAGGGAGACAGGCTCGTCCGTCTGAATTCTGGATTTCCTGGCACACCACAAAGTGTGAATTGCTAGAGAAAGGAGAAAAGGAGAGAGAGAAGTAATTGTTGGTACTGGAGAGGTCAAGCAGCAGAAAAGAAACGACAGAAGAAAACTGCAGATGCCTGAGCTTGCTAGATTTCTAGGTCGTTCTATCGATCGAGAAACAATAGGAACACAGGGGTTGCAGTGGCTGGTGAACCGATTATTGTTCTCTAAGTATCTATTGCCTTCTGATTTATTCTCAATTTCTCACTTATACAATAGCAAGCACCAAGTTCACTCTTATTTCGCTGATTGGCTAATTGGTGGTCATTTTTGGTCAATTCTGCCTCTGCGCGGTGCACAGTAGTGCTGTCTACTTGTTTAGTAGCGCGACTGGCAGAACAACAGTATTGCGTTCCTTCCTGCTGCTTCACACTGACCTCACCTGCTGTGAAGCAATATGACGTCTCTGCAATTCATAGCGAGGGCCCATTCTCAGGTTCACCTGAGCTGATCAAGAAGTTCACTGTAGCTGCCCACGATTTTCTTGAAGCATGAGATTACTGTGCTGTTCATTCTTCCTCAAGATACCTGTATTTCTCGTTTTCCCCGCTATACTTTTCTCCTTCTTTTTTTGGACTCAGTTCGACATTGCGTACTAGGGCATTTAGTAGGTATAAGGCCTCACTAATGACGCCTGGACAATCGGGGCGAGCTAGAAACCTCGACACCGTAACCTGCTATGAGCACAAATTCGACAACCACTTCGTGCAATAGAAAAAATCCATTGAGGTCGCTCCCACGCCTGATGGTGCTCAGACGTGCTCATCTTCACCAAATGGTGCGATGAAATGTCGTCGTGTCCTTCCATTCCAAGTTCAGCTCACTAAAAAAAAAAACTCCGTTCTAAGCCCGTTCGGGCTTGGGCCTCAGCCTTGTCCCGTGCAGAGGTGGAGCCTGTTTCTTTCAGCCTCGTCTAAGCGGCCGGCCTGTCCTAGGGGCGGGAACCTGGTGGTGGTGAGCCATGGCATGTCGACATCGACTGAGACAGGCTGTTAGGGCTATGAAGAAGATGTGGTAAGAGAGAGAAAGGCCCAGGATCACATTACACGGCACTTACCACTATCTTCGTGGAATCACATACTACCTCTATTTGGGTATTTGAGGAGAAACCGCGGCCTTGGGAAGGGTATCAGAGCTAAGCAGATCGCGATCCTGTGGAAGGTCTAGTAGGAACCTGATTATTATCAATACGGCTCCATTATTCTACGTTACGTGTGAATGTGCAAGAAGATACGAAAGAATCCACATGTGACTGGGAGTATCAGGGACCTCGGCAAGACTCCTGTGATTGTTAAAGCATGACGCTCGCCCCGTCTACCTGGGTGCGGAGTCTCTGAGCTGGGGTGTGAGGGTGTGTAGAAAATTAAATCTACCATGATTATGACCAATGTATGCAAAATCGGGGGGGAAAAAATTCTGTCCCTCAAGGATGACACTGCTCATGCATGTAACCCCCCCCCCCGGGGGCCCGGGGTACTCTTTCTACTCCCCAGAACCTCCAAAACCCCTCACTTTTCTATCTATACCTCCTTTCTGGCGATTCCAACAGTAATAAATATCGCAACAAGGCCGATCAGAAGCACGAGCGCCTGATCTATGGTATATCGAGGCCATTGTTAAAGGTGCCGACATCTTGACTGACCCTAGAAAAGAGCTTGATCGGTCGTTGGCACGGGCGCTCTCTGTATATCACAAATGGCCTTCGGTGTTCAAGAGAAATTAAACTTATTATTCCGCGTGTGTAATCGGACGGAGGAAAAGAGAATAGACGAAATGAATGAATGAAAACATGAAAGAGAAAAAGCATCTGGGATAATGTCGATCGCTCGAACGGATGATCTCAACAATGGAAGGAAAATCAAAGTCTTGAGCCTTGATCCGAAATATAACTCAAACTCCTGACCCTTTTTGGAAACCTTTTGTCGGTCGCCCGAACTATGCACCTCTTTTAAGAGAAATCAGATAAGAAAATTCTTGCAGATGAAATTGTGTAGGTTCAAGCTGCCAAAGGGGGTATCTCGAATTGACGTCGGCATGTTGAAAAGAGGGAAGCGAGTGATGTTCTTTGGTAAAGCGAGTCGATCATTATAATTGTGTGGGTCGAGGTTCTTAGGTACAAACATTGTAGAATTCTGCGCCGCGTTTAGGGTCCAGAAGGCCCAGGGGATGGGCGCTGGTTGTCTTGTTGCTCCCTAGCTCCGGTCGCCCAGCCTGTCTCGTGTGGTAGTCTGCCGTATTGTGGTGGGAATTGGGTCTGAAGAGGCGGTTGTTGCGCGGACTGTGGTCCAAAGCCTCCAGGAGTCGTCTGAGCTGCGGTTGGAGAGGCACCGGGCTGGTCGAAGCGTAGTGGAGGGAGCCGCGCGCTTGGAGGAGCAGAGGCCACAGGTGTGGTGAGCCCCTGGGTAACGATAGGAGGCAAGGTGCTCGTCGGCTGCTGGGCTGGTCGGATAGGATACGGAACAGATTCAAAATCAGCTGCAGGTGGGTCTGTCCGTCGCCGTCTTGTCGGTCTTTCCAGCTCACCGGAATACGGTGGCGGGTGCTGCTGCTGCTGCTGCTGCTGCTGCATCATTGGAGATGGAGAGGCAGCCGTAGGATGGTTGGTGCCGACAGCGAAAGAGCCCGCAAAGGGAGTCTCTGCAGGCCGTGCCGGACTGGGCGCAATATGCGCAGAGCGGGGACTTGGAGGCCCGCGCTCTGCATGCTCCCTGATCTCCGGAGTCCGCAGGACAAGCTCTCGCAGTCTGTCCCTCTCGCTGCGGTAGAAGTCACATTCCGCCTGTAGTTCCTGGGCAAGCCTGCTCACTTCCCTGTTCTCGGCTTCCAGTCGTTGCAGGGTCTCCCTCATGTCCTTGTCCCGCTCTTTTTTGCGTGCTCGAAACCTTGCAGAAGCACCTGCATTACGGTGTCGCTTCTCGTCGGCTTGTCTTGACCCCTGGTGGACGTCTAGTGGCACCGTAATATGCTCGCCGGTATTCGTCTGGAGTGTAAGATGAGGCTGTACTTCGGAGCCTCGAACACCAGCGCCGCTGGTATGCAGGGCACTGAATATAGCGGTTGACAGGGCTGCATCACCAGAAGGACCACTCGGTGGTGAATAAGTCGCGGTCCTGCCCTGAGGGAGTCCATACTGCCCCTGTGGATAGGCAGGAAGGCCTTGCGGGCTTCGTCCAGCTAATCCTGCTTGGGAAGCAGCCGGTGGAAACTGGAAGGAGGGCGCACTAGAATAAGCGGGCTGCGAAACAGAGCGAGCTGTCGCCGTTAGAGGGGTCACAGAAGTAAGTGGGTTGGTCCGTGGAGATTGCTGAGACACGCTCAAAGGAGTTCCTGGGTACGAGGGGGCATCTTGCGGCGCGCCAGGTCGACTAAGTGCAGGTGGTGGAATTCCAAGCGGCGGTTGGGGGTCGGCATAGCTTGACGGCGTTGCAGAGTGACTAAAGCTTGGTGGCCTGGGAGACCTGGGTGTCAAGATCCTCCTCGTAGCACTCAGCGCTGGATGCGTTGGTCGGACGGGAGTCGGCGAGCCGTGCTGGACAAAAGGTGGAACTGAAGTAGCCGGAAAAGGCGCATATGCTGCTGCTGTTGCTGCTCCTCCTCCTCCTCCTCCTCCTCCTCCTCCTCCTACTGCTGCTGCTGCTGCTTCTGCAGCCGGACCGCCATACTTATGCCCAGCCCCATCCGTTTCA